>BQNB010005622.1:0-101334 GCA_026074375.1 Tanacetum coccineum
TAATATAAACTAATGTAATTCCATATTAGCCGACATATTTTAAGCTAACAATCACATTAGTTGCAAGAAGTGTATTTACTCATTTATTAATATTCTCTTTTAAAGCAGAAAATTTAAAGTTATAAAGGGTTTCTACTTTACACGTTGTTAGCGCAACATTGACTAGGATCTCTTTTATGTTTTAACGATGAAAAATAAACATTCTCAAAACGTAAAATAACAAATGATAGTCAAATTCGTGAAAACGGATTTTGTGATTCTAGTGCGCTGGGCACGCGTCATCGCGCCACTCGCGGTATCTGTTTTTACAGATTTAGTTTTGTCGGCTCTCCTCTTACCTGACACATGTGGAAACTTCAATAAAGGTATGTATATGATATTTGAGCATTTGGGAACACTCCAAATGAGGTTTAGACTTAGAGATGAGCAAAAATGAATCCTCTTGTTTTTCAATAAAATGCCAACTCAAATCTTTTATCAAACGCCTCTAGCCAAGGCCAAAACTTCTTTCAAAACCTAGTATGAACATACCTTCAACATACCATCAAACGAAAGTATTCATTTGATCTTAATCCGGGTTTACATTGTTCCTAATCACGTATCAGGTTTTACTCCCTTATTGGTCAAACTAAGTCAAATGTCAATTTGCGTAAACGCATCTTTTCCCGTTATGAAATATGCTTTACTTGAGATGAAAAACACTTAGCTTGTTTGCATCTAGATGATTAGTGATCACATATGATGTTGATTATCATGGATTAAAGTCAAAATGACTAATTGAGTTTGTGGCATTTGGAGGTTAATCATGATTTGAGTTTTTTTACCTCTTTACTTACAAGATGTTTTACAAACTCTTACATTCCTACATACACTACTTCTATACCATACTTCCTACAACACATTCTTTCTTAATCATTTGTTAAACCCTTCTTACCCAACAAGTGATTAAACACTCTTTCTACACAATCCTACAACACATCATTCTTAATCATTTGTTAAACCTTTCTTACCCAATAAATGATTATAACTTACACACACTCTAAACATTCCTTTCTCAAACCATCCTATAATTACATATGCCCACTCTTTTCCCTCTAACTGGAAATGTGATTATAAACCAAAATCAATCATTTAATTTTACTCTAATCATCATCATCTTTATACTTCCTCTTTTTAAACCTTCACAAGATCAAACCTTCCTCACTTAAACATTCCCCATCTTATCCTCACATGGGATAACTCACATTCTCTTACACCATTGTACCTTGTGTACTTCTGGTCCTCTAATATTCCAACATAGGCTCCTACACATCACATCAAAACATTCTTCACCACATATCTCCTATTCATCATCTTCCATATTTGAATTTTACACACTCACACACTTCTTTATCCTAACCTTTGATCATTCTATTTCATCAATCTAACATACCTCACTCTCATTTCCTCTCTTGGATTGAAATTCAAATGACACACACCATCAACCCTTGATCATGCCACTTCACCTATCCAATTTACCTCTTCATAATCTCATATCTACCCTTCATTTTGAATGTGATCAAGAGGCTTCTTTCCTTCCCATCAACATCACATCATTACAACTTATACACAACTCATCCTTATCCCTTCCTTTATTTCACACATGTGCTTAAATAATTTGAAATTTAAATTTCAAATTCTCCCCCAAACATCCACACTTTCTCTCCAAGTTTTGAATATTCTTAGAATATTCTCTTGTACCGTAACCAACTTATCAAACCTTAGTTAGATCCTAACTATACTAGTTACCTTGGAGGAATACCCAAAATACCCTTGTCCGATAGTTCTTTTAACTATGTTCGATATCGGACAAACAAAAACCCTTTTACACACTTCACAAACGCTTTTATCAAATGGCTATTTGAGTTGATTGACCTTGAGTTTAAGAATGATTAAAAGGTCACAGCGTGAAGTATAACTGGGGGTTTAACAAGTGCAGGTATTTAAAACGTTAAATTCCCAAAGAAAATAATTCATGTATCTAGCACGCTGGCCACGCGCTGACGCGTGGGTAGCGCACCAGTCATAAATTATTTTGCCAAGTTTGGGACTCTTGGCTATAAATACCCACCCCTAGCCTTTGTATTACTCACCTCTTGCAAACATTCTTTCTTATCTTTTCTCTTCTCTAATCAACTAAGTCTAACACTTCATGTGTTCTTAATCTTCTCCTCTATCATTATATTGAAGAACGCATCTCCGTAAGAGACACACAAGTATCTAATACACACTTGTGTGTTATAAGTCGAGAGTCTTCTTTATCATACCCTTTCTATTAGAATCGAGTCTCTAGGTTAGGTTAGGACTTGGTTCATCTATCTATCTTTCATTCAATCGAGTTATAAAGGAAGTCTTGTATCTGAGAGATCAAGCCTAGATCATTGGGGATAAGGGAAGTCTTTAGAGTTTATAGGTTAAGTCAAATCATGGGTTCTTAGGGGTAGATTCCGAGGGCGGAATACCATAGGTGATAACTCTTCTTTGTGAGAGCCGATCTTTGTGAATATCGCTGGAGTTAATTGTAATACGGTTTATAGTCCACTATAAGGATTATACTAGGAATAGTATAGGTGTCGTGGAATCGCAACTGGACGTACAAAAGGACTAAACCCCCTTCCTGAACCAGTATATATCGTGGTGTGTTTCTCTCTCTATCTCATGTACTTATTGTCTCTTTTCTAAGTAGATCATCACACCACTCGGTTCCTTTAAAGCTTGAAGTTTTATAAACTTCAAAGACGTCGAGAAAACTATATTCACCCCCCTCCCCCAATACAGTTCTATAATTAGTATCAGAGCAGTTACTCAAGTTTTTAAGCATTAAATCCTTCTCGAGAAGTCGTTTTAGGTTGAAAACTTATTTTTCAAAAAAATTGAAACCCTAACTCTGATTTTTGAAAAAGTTGAGTAAAGATCCATGGCTCAATAGAACTGTGTTGAGGGGTGCTCTATGAAAAGACCACCTTCACTAGAAGCCAATGGGTTTTTCTTTTGGAAAGCTCGCTTTGAGACTTAGGTTAAGTCCAAAGATATTGACTTATGGCAAGTCATTCAAAACGATGATTTCTACTTTAAAGTTGAAGACTCGAAAACGAAGTTGACGAAGGAGACACCATAAGAACTTTTTAAAAAAGATCAAAAGAAGCAATTTGGAAAGAACAATGAAGCCAAGATAACTCTTTACAATGCTCTACCCCATAAAGAGTATGAAAGAGTTTTTATGTGTAAAACCGCCAAAGAGATTTAGCATACACTAATCATCACCCACCAAGGCAATTTACAAGTTAAGAATTGCAAGATTGATCTTCTCACTGAAGAATACGAGAAGTTTTCAATCTCCAATAAAGAAACTATTGATAGTGGCTTCACACGATTCAATGTTATTGTAACTAGTCTTAAATCTTTAGATCCGGACTACTGTAGCAAGAATCACGTAAGAAAGTTTCTCTGTGCTCTACCTTTGAAATGGAGAGCCAAGGTGGTGACCATTGAAGAAGCCAAAGACTTAGCTACACTTCCTCTTGACGAGCTTATTAGCAACCTTAAAGTGTATGAAATGATCTTAGCAAGTGATGGTGTTGATTCTAAACCCATCAAAGAAAAAGTTATGCCAATAGCTCTCAAAGCTAATGTTACTAGGGGTCAAACTAGTAGAAATAGTATACGTCAAGATGAAAGTGATAAACATGAAGAAATCAACTTAATGGCTAAAAACTTTAAAAGACTACTCCAAAAGGGTGTCAAGAAACATGACAAGTTCGACATTTGCAAAGAGAAGACCAAAGGTTGTGAAAGCTCAAGACATGAACGTGGTTGCTATAATTATGGTAACAAGAATTACTTCATTGGCGATTGTCCAAAACCTAGAAGGAATAAGGGATTTATCGAAAGAGCTTAGAGCTATAACAAAGATGGAAACGAACCTTAAAATGACGCAACATGTCTTATGGCCATCGAATCTCAAGAGGTACAACCTAAACCATCTATTTCTAATAATGATTTAGATTTTATTGATTTGCAAAAGGGTGAATGAGGACTCCTAACGTTTACAAGATTTTTCTAAAAACATAGGAAATACTTTTACAAGAAAATGCGCTCCAGAAAAGACATCCAAATCATTGGCAAAGTCAATGAACTTGAACTTGAAGTAAAGAAACTTGTTAAATCTAAAGAGGTTATTAAACCTTGCAAAAAGTCTGACGTACTCACCAAAGAGGTTGACTTTTTAAAGTGCAATGTTTCTAGACTTCAAGATGAAGCATTGAATTTTTCAAAATTCAAAAGGAGTAGCGTTGTTTTGGACGATATGTTAAGTCATCAAAAGTTGTCCAAAGATAAGGAAGGTCTTGGATTTTCTAAAAATAAGAAAACCACTTCCGTTAGTCTAAACAAACCAATATTGTTTGTAAAAGAAAGTCAAAATAGAAATTCATCAAATAACTTTGTTAAACCCATAGTACCTCAAATTCATTTTGCAAACACTCGAGGTTCCCAAGAACACATTACAAGAATGGAAACAAAACACCAAAGATATCACTCGGCTCAATATTGGACTTGGATTACCACTCACTTCGAGTTGCGACTATGACTGTTTTACCAAACATACTGAGACGTTTA
This sequence comes from Tanacetum coccineum, assembly GCA_026074375.1. Classification (NCBI taxonomy): domain Eukaryota; kingdom Viridiplantae; phylum Streptophyta; class Magnoliopsida; order Asterales; family Asteraceae; genus Tanacetum; species Tanacetum coccineum. The sequence continues at coordinate 4,657 of BQNB010005622.1, forward strand.
AATAATATAACCGAAGACCTTCTTTTCAAAATAACCACTCTTCCGAAAGAAGAAATTTTTACAACAGCTAAAGGTCTTTGTATCATTAACATAGTACCCTCCAAAGGAGAGAAAACTCCTACCTAAATCAAAGGCTAAAAATACCTCAGAGCGTTGGACTAAACTTTCAAAACCTCTATGATTTTCAAAACAATCCTTTGTCCGCGTTCTCGGGGTAGGACCTACATAAACTATGTGCATTACTTCAAGACCCAAGGATGTTTGACTTGGGCAGTTTGTTTTGCTTAACCACAAGGACCTCAAGGAGCAGTGTGTACAAACTTGGGTTACATTGTTAATTTTAGGTTTGGCATGAGCGTGATTTTCAAACAGATCATCGAATTATGGATAGTGTTTGCACCAATCACACCGATGTAAATAGAAGACTATCAATTAATACTCCTTAAATCAAGACAAGCATATCATACCTAAAAGCGGGGTGTTCACTCCAGCTAACATCCAACCTATTTCTAAACATGAATTTTGTCGTGCATCCATAGTAGATAACTTAACCCTTTGGCATAGAAGACTAGGACATGCTAATATGCGATTAATTCAAAACATAACCTCAAAGGAACGAGTAAGAAAACTACCAAAAGAAAATTTCGATAATCATTTATGTGATGCATGTAAAATAGGGAAGCAAGTCCATGCTAGTCATAAGCTTATAAACATGATTTTCAATACTAAGTATTAGACTTTAATATTGGATTTGTTTGTCTTAACTATTCAAAGTTACGGGGGTAATTTTTATACTTTGATAATAGTAGACGATTACTCAAGATATACATGGACATTATTCATAAAAACGAAAAACGAAGCTTTTGATAAATTTAAGGTATTGGGTAAAAGTCTACAAAACCTACTTGGCCGCTCGATTGTCTAAATCCGAACGGATCACGATAGAGAATTTGATAATGAAGTTCAATTTTGAGTCTTTTGTGACAAATATGGAATTTCTCATAACTTTTCGGCACCTCGCACTCCTCAATCTAATGGGGTTGTTGAAAGGAAGAATCGAACATTGCAAGAAATGTGTCGTACAATGTTAAATGAACAATTCATCCCACAAAGATTTTGGTGTCATGCCATAGAAACTGTTGCATACATACTTAATAGGGATTTGATTAGGAAGACTATTAATAAGACACCATACGAAATACTTAGAGGTAGGAAGCCTTTCCTAGAATTCTTTAGAGTTTTTAGATGCAAATGCATTATATCCTATCTATTAGAATACACCTGCCTCAAAAGACTCAATTTTCTACAACGACATTTTCTTAGGATACTCACAAACATTAAAGGTATACATAATACTTAATAAAGAAACTTTAAAAATTGAGGAATCACTTAATGTCACATTTGATGAAAGCCTACCCATATCTAAAACATCACCTTTAGTAGATGATGACATGATTTAAGAACATGTCGTTTAAAATCATGATAGAACCCAAAAACCAAATTGTGATCTAGAAGAAGTCTTACCTAGGGTGGCAAATATTAAATATTTTAGAGACCATCTTATAGATCAAGTGATAGGAGAATTAGATAAAAGTACTCTTAGGTCACATGCCTAAAATAGAAGTAACTTTTTTGCATTTGTTTCTACCATAGAACCCAAGAACATTATGGAAGATATCAAGGATGAAAGTTGGACAATGGCTATGCAAGAAGAACTTGATCAATTTATACGTAATGATGTTTGGGATCTTGTTTCTTGTCCATTAGATCACGTGTTAATAGGAACCAAATGAGTATTTAGAAATAAGTTAGATGAAAATGGTGTAGTATATAGGAATAAGGTTGGATTAGTAGCTCAAGGCTATAATCAACAAGAAGGTATTGATTATAACTAAACATATGCTCTGGTTGCTAGATTAGAGTCGATTAGAATTTTACATGCATATGCATGTTGTTATATGTTCAAACTTTTTCAACTGGATGTAAAAAGTTCTTTTCTAAATGGAGTCATCAACGAAGAAGTGTATGTTGCACAACCTCTCGGTTTTGTTGACTTTCAAAAACCAAATCACGTTTATAAGCTTAAAAAGGCCTTGTATGGACTTAAATAAGCTCCTGAATTTTGGTACGATAGATTATAATATTTCCTCATTAATAACGAGTATAAAAATGGGAATAGTAGACAACACCTTATTCACAAAAATAAAAGATTTACATGTCATCATTATTCAAATTTATGTTGATGATATTATCTTTGGGGCTACTTGTCCATCGCTTTGCGATGAATTTTCTAAATTAATGCATGATGAAATTGAAATGAGCATGATGAGTGAGCTTAGCTTCTTCTTAGGATTACAAATTAAGCAAATGCTTGATGGAATATTTTTCAGTCAATCAAAATACATCGCAGAGATGCTTAAGAAACTTGGTTTGGAAAATACCAAAATTACCACAACTCCAATGTATAAGAAAAGAGTCCTCACTTTAGATAAAGATAGTGAATCCATTGATAGTACTAAGTATAGAGGAATGGTAGGTAGTTTGATCTCACCGCTAGTAGGCCAGATATAATGTTTAGTGTTTGCCTTTGCGCTAGATTCCAAGATCATAAGGTATCTTATTTATAAGCAGTTAAAAGAATATTTAGGTATATTAAGGGAACACGACACTTAGATCTTTGGTATCCTAAGGATATGTGGGTAAATGTACTAGTATATGCCAATTCGGATCATGCGGGTGACGTAGTTGATAGAAAAAGCACAAGTGGAATTTGCGCATTTATGGGATATTCCTTAACATCATGGTTTTTAAAGAAGCAAATATCACTTGCTAACTCTATAACCGAATCCGATTATGTGGCGGCTGGAAGGGCTTGTCAATAAGCATGGATGAACCAAGCGTTTGTAGACTATAACATCATGTTAAATGAGGTTCCAATACTATGTGATGATAAATGCGCTATCAATCTAACATCAAATCCTATTGATTACCCCCAAACAAAGCACATAGAAATAAGACACCACTTTTTGAAAGATAATGTAGCCAAGAAGCATATCACTATAGATAAAATCTCTTAGAAGAAAATGTTGCAAACATTTTAACAAAACCATTGGAAAAGGATCAATTTAACTACCTTAGACTAGGATTAGGTTTGATGTTACAACAAGAAGAAAAAGAAGAAGAGAAAAGACAAGATGTGATATAAGAGTGTACCTTAAATAATTAACTAATCTTATACAAATTCACAAAATGGTACTCAAACTTTTATCTCTTGGATATCCATGCAAATTTTTGATTAGTAACCAACAAACAAAGCATCTTCTTTCAAAATCCCTATATACTACTTTCTACTCCTCACACAAAAAACACCATTGAAACATCAAGAACAAGAAGGGAGAAATCAAGAAATTTTTGACAAGTAATCTCCAAAAACCTCTTGTTAATGATTATTAAAAAGGTTTTTCAAAACCAAAGGGCTTTCAAAATATAAAATCAAAGGTTTCCAAAACAATTTTACACATATTACACACTCGTCTATCTCTAAGTATGCAACATTAATTATACGAAAATGTCTCATTCAAAGGAGTCTGTGAATGAAGGAGAAATGGAGGAAAGCTCAAAGAAGTTAAAAAGGATATTTGAAACCATGAAAAGATATGAATGTGATGAAAGGATAATGTTTGAATTTATCTTAAGAGACTTTGTAGAAAGTGAAATTTATGATAAGGTCAAGGAACCCTTAAGCCCAAGGTTGAATGAGGATGAGTAATCTATTTGTTGTGAGAATACAACTCATATGATGAATGCCCTTAAAGAACCAAGAATGGAGTCAAGAGAGATGCTCTTGTCTATTCATCATAGTCTAAAGATGCTTCTTGACATCATATCAAGATGAATAGGAAGTAGGAGGATGATAAGATTAAAATGAATGACATAGGAAAAGAGAAAGTAGATGACTTTTAGAAAATAGAAACCTAGGAGTGCTTAATAAGTAGAATCTTGTCTTTTGTACAAGGCACTTGAATAGTGATTTTATGTCAAAGTACTAGTATATTGAATTCAATATAGATGTATGAATTATCTGTAAATTCAATGAAGTTATGCAATGTATTTTGTTAGATATAAATGCATATTTATTGTCGTGTTTGCACTCATTAATATTTCCAAGTCTCTAAATGGAAACCTAATCGATGTTGGACTTAAACATGTTTATATGTTTGCTGCTTATGTTTTTTTGTGTTTGCTTGTTGCTAGTTGTATCCAAGAATACCTCAATGGTAATGCTCTTGACCTATGGATCCCCGACTTAGAACAAAGGGGAGCAACGATCTAGAAGGAGCACGTGTCATGATATCTACTCTCAACCACTACAAATATATCAACCTTCAAATGAAAGCCCTAGATCCCGTCATTTTAATTTAACAAAAGGGGAAAGAGGAAAGCAAAGAGCAAGATGCTTATAGATCAAGGAAGAAAGCTAGATAGTTAGCAATTACATAAGCAAAGAGCTATAACGTACATGGGAGTAGAAAAGCTATGTAAGGCTCGTTAGATGAAGACAATGTTCAAGCTTCACTTAATTACAAGGCCAAGATCAAGTACATCAACGACGGTCTTCATCTTTGCCACGTTTGTAATTTTATTTGCTCTCTGAAATTTTATTTGTCATCGTCAAAAAGGGGAGATTCTTGGTGCAACATTGTAACACCCTCAAATTTACAACGCAGCAGAATATAACATTGGGGTGCTACTTCATAATATAAGCTCACGAGTCACAGTAAACTACATCCCATTTTTATTAAAAAGATCAGAGTTACAAGGTCCCTATAACTTTATAAAAAACTAATTTCAAAATAATCCACAACATGTTTAAGTTTCTTTAAAAGAAAACATTTTATCATATGTGCAAAGTTCACCAAGTCCACGTCCTTCGATATCCGCATACCATCCCATCCAAGCTAGCAAGCATATACCTGAGATAAACATGCTAAAAAGTCAACGAAAACGTTGAGTGAATTCATAGAGTTTATAAATAATCATTTTGAACACAAGCATAGCAAAACATTTAGTTCATAGAACAATCACAACGATGCTAAAGCCACAAACCAAACCTTAACTGTGCCCAACCCGGAGTGATAACACTCCTAATACTAAATACAATATGTCTCCGCATACCCTCATCAGGTACACACACTAGACAGGTCGTTAGGCCAAAATAGATCTATTATAATTGCATTAGCGTTCACCGGTTAGCGGTGATTGACGGTTCATGAAGGAAGGGCCACAACAATACACTCATAGCAACGTTCACATAATAAAATCACCTGTGTTCGATTTTCTAGAACAAGCATGTATCTCCCTCGCGGGTTTTAAAAATATAAAAGATTTAAATGCGAGGCTATGAACTCACCTTAAGTAATATAATGATAGATAGCGAGATGTAACCATCGAGAGACAGAGAAATGATAACGAGGAATGAGCGTCGAGAAGTCGAGAGAAATCCTAAAAGCAAAATAAGGTCACGTCTTAGGATTTATAAATATTACGCGAATAAATGTTTTTGTATTGATTATAACTTTTGCATCTTATAAATATAGTTACATTAAAGACAAAATAACTAAACTATAAATTTTGGACTAGTTTTAAAGAGCATAAAATGGTCATGGGCCAAAAGTGTTACTTTAAAATCTATAATATTTATTTGTGTCTAACTTAATATATTAGGGACCAAAAATAGAAACTGAATTTTAAACTCCATGATGATGACGTGCACCATGATCTTCATTTTTCATATCAATGACATATTAGAGAATATATAGATCTAGTTTTAGCTTAGTTTAGTTTTTTTTATAAGCCAATTGAGAGTTAGTTACACCATTTTAGTTGCTCATACCATGCATTAATAATTATGCATTTTCCGGTATGTATAGTTCTCATTTTCACATATAGACATATATATATTTAAAATCATTAGCTAATGACTTCATGATCATATAATAAATACGAATAATGATCGATATATATATATATATGCATTAGTCACAGTAAAGGTATACCTCAAGGAAGCTAAACAAAAACACACCGAAAGAAAACCGAAGACAAACTTGAAATCAAACACGGACATGAGTACGAACACCCATTCAAACACGAACACTAATATCCAACGAGGTATGATCAAAACCGAAACTCGGAAGCCAAAACTCTAACCGGTCACAAACTACACAAAACCACCGAAGAAACCTAAACGAGGTACCCATATAAACCAATGATCACAACCCAGAACTCGAATAGTGATCACGTGAACCAAAGCTAATTCTTGCTAGGAGACTCGAAACCAAAACCCAGACATGAATTTGAAACTCGCACGAACCAGAAATTCTAGTGAACACGAACTGATCTAACAAACCCGAGCAGACGTCTAACGCGATCCCAAGCTTCCAACGTAACTAATACCCAAAACTTGCACCCTTATTTTCACAACCAAATACCCTCTAAATAATCATGAAAATTATAACTCTTCCATAAAATGATTTTGAAGACATTATAACCAAGGACCCTGACTAGCCTTCATAATCTTCAACTTTGATGATAATCTCTAGCGAAAATATTATATAATTTTCATACTGTTGGTGATGGCATACACGTCTTAAAAGAAAAGAAAGAAAGAGAGATTGAGTTTTAATTATGAAAGATAAAATGTGAAGAAGACGGATGGAATGTAGTTGTTTAATGCATGGAAGGATCCACCTCCATGTGTCCTAAGTTTTGATCTACGTTTGACACTTGATACAAAAATAATCCCACCACATGACATATGGTTTGGGACGTGGGTTATCAAAAGCAGATGGAATCTTGCATAAGCTAGCTTTCTTTGTCCCATTTAGCATAAAAAAAATGGACAACTAAAAAAAATTTATTCACCACATGGATATCAACCATGTGGTATACGTTTCATTTTAAAGATAATGGGGAGAGATTTAGTATTTTTTTTTTACAAAATTTTGAATAAGTGGGTGGCAAGAGTTTAAAGAATTTTATAGTGTAACTTGTGTAAAAATTTGTATAAGTGGGTAATGTTAAGGCTAATGGGTGACGTAAAATATTATAAGAGTTTAGGCGTAACCACGAAGTAAAAACATATATGATAAAAATAAAATTATAACATATGAAATACTTTTGTAAAATAATAAATTACATAGAGCACGTAGACGGATATTAATTCTAAACACGGCTCAAGTTTAGCTAGAAGCGAAGAATTACTAATCGGGTAAAAGTAAAAGTAAAATAAAAAGTGAGGTTTAAGGCTCAAGTGCGGGTTTCTAGCAAGGTTCGACCAAGGCATAAAAGTAAAATAATTTATTAAATATTTTTATTAAATAAATTACGTTAAATAAATAAATTTTTTATTAGTTTCGTGTCGGTACGCGTTGTTCTCGTTTTCAAGCAAGATAAATTCAAAAAATTAAAATTTATAAATGAAAATCATGTAATAATAATTATGATTTATTTTTAAAATAAGTTCCGAAAAATTATCGGTTATGCGGTAGTAGTTTTTATACGACAATAAAAGGTCAAAAAGTCCAATGGTCAAGTCGGACCCGAAAAGTCAGAAGGTAAAATAGTTATTCAAAGTTATGAAAATTGACGGTTGTCACATTCTCCCCTCCTTTACGAAGCGACGTCCCGGTGCTTTAATCGCTTTATTCGTCCCAATTTTACTTACAATGAGTGAAAGATGTCATTCTCGAATGAATTCACATGTTCTCACATTATGGTCACACGACCTCGGCGCATTTGGAAGATTTTCGAAGCAACAATCAATTCAGAAATCATCGGTGATCACACCGATCAAATCAAATCATATATCGACCGACGGGTCTCGTTAAAAGAGATCGTGTTATTATAAAAACCGTCTGGAGGCTACATAACTCCATCGAAAGCGTTACAACTTTATTCAAAAAAAGGCGCTTATCATTAAGCGTACAAAATCACATAATTGCATGCTCGCTAACCGCCAAGCCATGCAAATCGAAAGAAAGCGCATTGAAGCGGTAGTCACTCGGAGTATACATAAATTTATCGAAAGCACTACGGCATTAATCGAAACAAGGTACTTATCATTAAGCACATTTAATCACATAACGACATGCTTGCTAAATAGCCAAGCCATGCCAATCAATCAGTTCAATCACGTTAACTCATGCTTGCTAAATAGCCAAGCCATGATTAACAACGAATACTTACGGCCTGAAAGCCAAGGATGCATATCCAAATAGATTTTTATCATTGTAGGGTGTTCTCACGCGGATCCATACCCAAAAAGAGATTTTCAACATCGCAGAGTGCTCACGGGCTTTATAGCCATGGATACATACCCTAAAAGATAATGAATATTATAGGGTGCTCACGGGCTTTACAGCCATGGATACATACCCCAAAAGATAATGAATATTACAGGGTGCTCACGGGCTTTATAGCCATGGATACATACCCAATAAAATGGTCAAGTTTGCTCATATTATCAAACTCTGTGCATTCTTCACGGTGCCCCAAGCACGATCGTCACCGTCTTGGCTGCCAACCGCGGGGACCACTTCAGCTCGCACCACATACGCGACCGCTCCGTGTGTCCTTAAAATCGTCTCGACTTATTTTGCGAGCACCATAATATGGGTAGGCGTACCCAGCCGATCCGACGTCATATAATAATGCCGCCTCGAGCTCGCACATATGTACGACCACTCGACTAGAAATCACATAACACACAAACACATAGCAAGCAAGAATTTTGCACATAATTTTCAACTATGGCTATCCGCCGTTGACCATCGACTATCAAAGGGGATTGAGTCAAGCACAAGGATTCCTCAACTGAATAAACGGAGACGGCAAACGGGATTTTTTATCTACCGCCACGAAGTCTGCAAACTCCAACTGTCCATCGCGTATCGTTTTAATCCCTACGAAAAGTGATGGCGGACGACATCACTATGATTCGGTAGGATCCGACCATTATGCTTGGCTCTCGCGCCGAAGGCTCTCCTTTTGAGCCATCCTTGTGTGACTCTACGTTGGTATCCGAGTCACCACTCTACGTTGGTATTCGAGTTCACAAGGCAGAACAGGAACAAATCAAACACCTCGAATTCACAACTCGAGCTTGTGTAGGATTCATCTCCAATGTCAGATAACCGAACACATACGTTTCGGGGGTAGAAGTTTTCTTCATGATTACGGTTTTATTCAACAAGGATGATTCACAGTTTGTCGTAGAAGAAAATTTCCTCTACGGACGTTGTTCGACATATCGGAAAAACGAAAGAAAGATTATGTAAGAAACATTTGATGTGGGAGAAGCCTTTTCCACGGTTACCGATTGGTAACACCGGAGTGATTTTTGTTTTGTCGTAGGATGATTTCCTTTACAATTATCGATCGTTGTAACAAGAGAATGGTATTTCATCACCAACATGGTGATTTAGATGGGATCCACACGTTACACGTGACACACAAAAATATTTTCCAAAATTACTCGGTCATGGTGACATTCTAAGGCAGCACCATCTGAAAGAAAAGATTTCAAGAAATGCAAGAAAATTCAGACTTGTTTATACGGAATCAGATCGAATAGGATTACTTGCATATTGATCCACCATTTGGAAGTGTTCTCACCCAAACGTTTATCCAAAACCACTAGTTTAAAGGCGACGATTAATCCGACACAGCGTGGCTCTTCCTGAATTATGCATAGTTAGCTAGGCTATGCACAATTGAGGACCAAGCGACGTCACATCCGACATAACGTGGCTCTTTCCTGAATTATGCATAGTTAGCTAAGCTATGCACAATTGAGGACCGAGCGACGACACATTCGTCTGACACACTATATCTGATTAGAAAGTTTTCGACCAATCCTTGAAAATAAGTAAATCATTTGACATAGAAATGGGATTTTTTTACCTTCGTTTCGAGAAGCACATAAACTATTGTTCATTCATTTTTGGAAAACACATTTTTGCTTTGTTTTCTTGTGAAAATCGACGCAATTGGCATTTAGTTTGATAAAACATTTCATAAATTATTGTATATTTTTGGTATAAATTGTTCATAAAAAGACTTTAAGGTGTTTTGGAATCAAGGATCATAGCAAGTACAAGAAGTAGTAAGTCAAGAATCGATGCAATCGAATGAGGAAAATGGACGATATATTCGATAACTGGAATTGTCCACACTAGGAGTCAGATTGCTTCTCTCTAAAACAGTGAGGCGTCTATTCAACGTGCTCGACCACGACCTATAGTAGTGTCGCGTAAATAGAGAAGTAATAAAAGTATGATCGAACGATACGTACTCCGTATCTTATATATCCTTGATAAAATGATATAAGTATGCATGCGATGAAAATTCCACTGCGACGGTTCATAATTATATCACTTACTTATTGTAAAGCGAACTTTCAAGAAATTACTATTTTTAATAGGCTCGGTTATCGGATTACCGTAATTGATATAATTATTAGATTTAAAGTCTCGACACTTGTGTCATATTTTATTAACCTCCATTTCTTATATACCATAAACGTATTTAGTAAGAATAATGAGTGTTTATTATTTTTATAATTATACAACAAGATTCAAATTAATACAATTGCCTTTTAAAATCAACGTTTGACTTTTTAATAAGTCTTTATGTATGATTTTCTCAAAACTGCCCCGTTATATTCCATTTTCATGACTCGGACTATAAAGAGATTTCATGTAAAACATTGTTTCGAACAACTTTTTAGTTTTAGTCGAGATTTGAATCTCGACAGAAAATGACCAAAATGCTCTTACAACATTTTGCTGAAACTTATTTTATTTGTAAAAATTTGACTTTCATTTTTGACCCATTATCAAGTTATTTAAAAATAAACAAGCCTTGCGGCAAGGTAAAATGACATTCCGAACAACTTTCGTGTTTTGCCGGAAGGCTAAAACTGACTCGAAAGTGCTCGAATTGCTCTTTAAAAATTTTGTCAGCTTTTAATTAATTATTTCAAGTGTTTGACATTTTTTTTTTTGCTTAAAGTGTATATTTCGATTTTGTTCCAGTTCCTTCGTTACAATGAGTTAAGAGCTTCATTTTATATCAAAATGGTTGCAAAAATAAACTTGATCTTATTTTTAAATTAAAATAAGCTTTTACAAAATATCGGGCATTTGAAATACGGGTTAAATTTTCTGCTCAAAGCCGCGTGTTACAAAACGCGCCAAAAGTTTATTTTGATCCAAAAATCAATTCATATCAAGTTTAAACTTACTTATACACGATATTGAAATCGTTTAATTTTTTTTTTAAATTTTTTTTTTATAACACTTTTAATCTAATCTACGCAAGTTCTCGACGGATTTCATCACAAGCTTTTATCAATAACGAATTAAATCGTGAAAACGTAGATTATACTAGTAATAGGATTTACTCACCATGATATACCAAGCAAGATCGAAGAAGAAATAGTTTCGCCTTATTCCTTTGTTCCTTAGCTATTTGATTCCTTAATCGCGGTTGGAAACACAACAAAAATATAACCAAGCCTCAAATCTATATAACATTGCAATGTATATATGTATATATTGCACATATACGAGATTTATCAAATCATATCATAATGGTGACCCCATTACATAATATCAATAGTACAACTCGAATGTACGCGTGTAGCGATGATCGAAAGGCATATATATACATAGCGGTTCGACGTAGAACGGATATCGTGTATATATATACACATACATATATAATTACTTTTTATACCGCACGCTTGGTATAAAGTATACAAACAAGGGCTTATCAACAAGCACATAAAGGATCGGGAAGGATTTGGCGCGCGGATATCGGACATCGGTGAACGACTCGTGAATTTTTTTCAAAAACAGTCATAGTCCAGGTTTTGAAAAACGACCTAGTTCGCTATGACTCGTGCTCTGATACCAATCTGTGACACCCCCAAATTTACAACGCAGCAGAATACAACATTGGGGTGCTACTTCATAATATAAGCTCACGAGTCACGGTAAACTACATTCAATTTTTATTAAAAAGATCAGAGTTACAAGGTCCCAATAACTTTATAAAAACTCATTTCAAAATAATCCACAACATGTTTAAGTTTCTTTAAAAGAAAACATTTTATCATATGTGCAAAGTTCACCAAGTCCACGTCCTTCGATATCCGCATTCCATCCCATCCAAGCTAGCAAGCATATACCTGAGATAAACATGCTAAAAAGTCAACGAAAACGTTGAGTGAATTCATAGAGTTTATAAACAATCATTTTGAACACAAGCATAGCAAAACATTTAGTTCATAGAACAATCACAACGATGCTAGAGCCACGAACCGAACCTTAACCATGTGCCCAACCTGGAGTGATAGTGTTGCACACTCCCAATACTAAATACAATATGTCCCCGTATGCCCTCGCAAGGAACACACGCCAGACAGGTCGTTAGGCCAAAATAGATCTATTATTATTGCATCAGCGTTCACCGGTTAGCGGTGATTGACGGTTCATGAAGGAAGGGCCACAACAATACGCTCATAGCAACGTTCACATAATAAAATCACCTGTGTTCGAATTTTTTAAAACAAGCATGTATCTCCCTCGCGGGTTTTCAAAACATAAAAAAGAGTTAAATGCGAGGCTACGAACTCACCTTGCTCGTAAGCAATATTCGAATAATCTAACAACCACGTGGCGTCAATGAACATCTTGTCGCGATCGCGAAGTTGCAATTAACCCTAACGGTAATGCTCCATTCATTTAGGGAGGTATAAGTTTTGGGGTTTTTCCGATGGATAGTTACATCGACACGCCTAAAAAATAAAAAGACTCAATTTAAAATTATAACATTTCGGTCGTTGGCCAAATAAAATAAATAGAATGACAAAACAAGTATGCAATGTATATTCCATATATACATTACATATGAAAACGGACGCGTATAATTCATGACGAGAATTGTATAACCAAAGGCAATTATTCGAAAGTGCATTATTTAAGGTATGCAATTCTTTTCAAGCATTATTATTATATACATAAGAAAAGCGAGAGATTTAATTTAAACAATATTATTCGAAACGCATTCGAAAATTACTAAAGAATTCATTAAAGATTTATTTAATAAACGTGAACATACGTTTTAAGGTTCCAAGTTAGACAATTAACGTCTTTAAAATTTTTATAAAAGTTTATATTAATATTTTAGTTGTGACTTATAAAATAATATATTATAAGTTAATGTTTCATTTTCTTGACGATTTTAGTTAAAATAGTTATATCGTTTGTAAAGGTATAGTTTTCGGTTATTCACCGGGTTATTGTATATTTATAATTGGATAAATATATGAAGACTATATAACTTTATCCTTTTATCGGATTTTTAAGATAATAGAAATTTAAGAGAAAAATTAATAAGTATATAGATTTTTAGAAATTTCGGCATGACCTTGCCGTTTATACAACGTTACCATGTATATAAAAATACATAATTTTTTCCACTTTTATCAATCAATGCAACAATATTATTCTTGTATCAACATTCATAACTATCCAAGTTTACAAAAATAACAATTATAAGTAACACCAAACACACCCCTATTTAGGGGCTGCTGACCCAAACACTCCTAATAAGTGATAAACTCATAACCAAACACCCCTTTATGGGTTGTTATTCACAGATCCAAACACCACTATATGACATATTCACATGCATGACCATACACTTAATTAGGCCACACTTTTACCTCGGAAAAATAAATAAACAATCGGAAAAAAAATTATATAAACATAAAATAAAAAAAATAAAAAAATAAAAAATATGGGGGTCACCACCACAAGCCCGACACCACCGTGGTGCGGCTGTGGTGGTCACAGCCGGCTGGCCGTCCCCCAAAGGGGTGGTTTTAGGCGGCAGGCCACTTTCGTGGTGACTCGTGGTGGTGTGCCATCACAGCCCGACACCACAAGGTGCGGCTGTGGTGGCTGCCACGCTGTTCGGCCGCCACCACGTGGTGGTGCTCGACGGCGGGCCCCCCCTTTATGACCCAAGTTTTACCAATCAACCATTAAATTAATTTTTATGTTCTACATTCGATGTAACCACCATGCACGGAAAAAAGGTAGTAGATTGGGGGTTTTCTCTTTGTGGGGGTTTGTGGTGGAGTCAACCATGGCTGCAGCCAACCCGCCGCCACCCACGACCCACCACAGCGGCGGCAACGGCTGGAAAAGGTGGCGTCGTGGTGGCATGCATGGAGATGTGGTGTCGGTGAAATGGTGGTGATGAAGGTGGGGTACGCTGTGGCGGTGATGGCAGCGGTGAGCTGCGGCGGCTGTTGGCCGGAAAATGGCGCCGGCGGTGTGGTAGATCGGATGAAGATGGTGGAGAGGATGGTGTGAAAATACTCGCCGGAAAATTTTTCCGGCGGCGGCGCCGGGCAGTGGCGGCTGCCGGAATTTGGAGAGGAGGGGGAGAGGGTGATGTAGGGTTATGTGTGTGTGAGTAATTTGTTATAAATGAAAAAAATGGGTAAAATTTTGTTTATATATTAAAAGTTTTTAAAAATAAATAGAAATGGTATAATAGTTGAAGGTTAAAATGAAAATATACTAGAGGGACCAAAAGTGAAACTTTTGGTAATTTTTGTTAAATAACGGTTCGGGTCTCGTTTGGGCGAGTTAACGGATGATTTAAAAGACGAAACTTGCGCCATTGTTTTCTAAATAATTTTTCCATCGAAAATGAGTATTCACTCGACCATATTTCATAATTATTTTGTAACGTTCATTTTAAAATTGTTTATTATATCTTGAGTAATAGTTTTAGACTTTGTTCGAAAAAGAGAAAAAAATAATAATAATAAATCTTAATTTAAATGTTCGCGTTTTCAACCAACGCTTTTAAATAAAATGTAAGATAATTTATTAAATATTATTAAATAAATTACGATAAATAAATAGAAATCTAATTAGTTTCGTATCGTTACGCGTTGTTCTCGTTTTTCAAGTCAGATAATTTGAAAAATCAAAAATTTATGATGAAAATTATGTAATAATAATTATGATTTATTATTAAAATAAGTTTCGAACAATTATCAGTTATGCGATAATTGTTTTCACTTGAAAATAAAAGTCAAAAGTCGAATCAACTCGAAAAGTCAAAGGGAAAAATAGGCATTTAGGGTTCCGAAAATTGACGGTTGTCACATTCTCCTCTCCTTTAGGAAGCGACGTCCCGGCGCTGCAATCGCTTTATTCGTCCCAATTTCACTTGCAATGGGTGAAAGATGTCATTCTCGAATGGATTCACATGTTCTCACATCATGGCCACACGACCTCGGACGCATTTGGAAAATTTTCAAAGCGACAATTAATTCAAAAATCATCGGTGATCACACCGGTCAAATCAAAACACATATTGACCAACGCGACTCGTTAAAAGAGATCACATCATTATAAAAAAATCGTCTGGAGTGAACATAACTTCATCGAAGGTGTTACAACATTATTCAAAGCAAGACGCTTATCATCAAGCGTATAGAATCACATAATCGCATGCTCACTAACCGACAAGCCATGCAAATTGAAAGAGAGCGCATTGATGCGAAAATCACTTGGAGTATACATAACTCTGTCGAAAGCACTACGGCATTAATCGAAACTAAGAGCTTATCATTAAGCACATATAATCACATAACGGCATGCTTGCTAAAAAGCCAAACCATGCCGATCGATCAGTTCAATCACGTTAACTCATGATTGCTAAATAGCCAGGCCATGATTAACAACAATCTTCAACTTAATTTCGGCTAAATCTAGCCCAAGAAAAGTTTTTAAAGTTATATGATGTTCACGGGCCTGAAAGCCATGGATGCATATCAAAATTGATTTTTATCATCGTAGGGTGCTCACACGCGGATCCATACCCAATCATCGTAGAGTGCTCACACGCGGATCCATACCCTATCATTGTAGAGTGCTCACACGCGGATCCATACCCTATCAAATGGTCAAGTTTGCTTATATTATCAAACCCTGAGCATTCTTCACGGTGCTCCAGGCATGATCGTCACCGGCCCGGGTTCCATCTATGGATTTATGGAGCTTGCACACCAATCGCGATCGCTCCTACCCGACTCCGTCTCGTGTCTTTCAACGAGCATCGAGGACCCTTATCCGTGTCTTTCGACGGGGGGCTAAAATTGGGGTACGCGTTACCCACGATCGGACGTCATTTCACAATGCCGCCTCAAGCTTGCACAACGTACGACCACTCGACTAAATCACATATCACCTAAACACATAACAAGCAAAAGTTTTGCACATGATTTTTTTTTCAACTATGGCTATCCACCGTTGACCATCGATGATCATAGCGAATCAAGTCAAGCACAAGGATTCCTCAACTGAATAAACGGAGATGGCAAACGGGATTGTCTTTTATCTACCGCCAAGAAGTCAGCAAACTCCAACTGTCCATCGCGTGCCATTTTATTCCTTACGGAAAATGATGACGGACGACATCATTATCGTTCGGTAGGATCCGACCATTGTGCTTGGCTCTCGCGCCGAAGGCTCTCCTTTTGAGCCATCCTTGTGTGACTCTACGTTGGTATCCGAGTCCACAAAGCAGAACATGAACAAATCAAACACCTCGAATTCACAACTCGAGCTTGTGTAGGATTCATTCGTAACATTAGATGACCGAACACATACGTTTCGGGGGTAGAAGTTTTCTTCACAATTACGGCTTATTCAACGGGAATGATTCACAGTTTGACGTAGAGGAAACTTTACTCTACGGACGTCGTTCGACATATAGGAAAAATGAAAGAAAGATAATGTAAGATACATTTGATGTAGGAGAAGTCTTTTTCATTGGTCTCGTAGTTACTCGAATTCGGCTTTCATCCACTTTGGCAGTCTTCTGATCTTGTTAAAATTTCTTCTCAGTGTCGGTATCAGGTTTCTTGGTATTTCATCACCAACATTGTGACTTAGATGGGATTTCACACGTTACACGTGACACACAAAAATATTTTCCGGAATTACTCGGTCATGGTGACTTTCTAAGGCAGCACCATCCGAAAGAAAAGATTTCAAGGAACGCAAGAAAATTCAGACTTGTTTTTACGAAATCGAATCGAATAGGATTACTTGCATAAGGATCCATCATTTGGAAGTGTTCTCACCCAAACATTTATCCAAAACCACTAGTTTAAAGGCGACGATTAATCCGACACAGCGTGGCTGTTCTTGAATTATGCATAGTTAGCTAGGCTATGCATAATTGAGGACTAAGCGACGACATATCCGTCCTCGTCAAAAAGAAAACTTTTTGATTATTACACACCATATATGATGATAAAAGTTTTCAACCTATCCTTGAAAATAAGTATATTATTTGACATAGAAATGGGAAAATATTTTTACCTTTGTTTTGAAAAACACATCAACTATTGTTCATTCGTTTTTAGGAAACACATTTTTGCTTTGTCTTCTTATGAAAATCGACGCTATTTGGTATTTAGTTTGATAAAACATTTTATAAATTATTGTATATTTTTGGTATAAATTGTTCACGAAAAGAAATTAAGGTGGTTGAGATTTAAGGATCGTAGCAAGTACAAGAAGTAGTGAATTAAGGATCAATGTGATCGAATGGGGGAAACGGACGATATATTCGATAACTGGAATTGTCCACACTAGGAGTCAGATTGCTTCTCTCTAAAACAGTGAGGCGTCTATTCAACGTGCTCGACCACGACCTATAGTAGTGTCGCGTAATCAGAGAAATAATAAAAGTATGATCGAACGATACGAACTTCGTATCTTATATATCCTTGATAAAATAATATAAGTATGCATGCGATGAAAATTCCACTTGCGCGTTCTAATTAATATCACTTAACTTATTGTAAAAGCGACCATTTCAAGAAAGTTACTATTTTTAATAGGCCCGGTTATCGGATTACCGTAATCGATATAATTATTAGATTTAAAATCTCGACACTTGTGTCATATTTTATTAACATCCATTTCTTATATACCATAAACGTATATAGTAAGAATAATGAGAGTTTATTATTTTTATAATTATCCAACAAGATTCAAATTAGCACAATTGACTTTTAAAATCAACGTTTGACTTTTTAATAAGTCTATATGTATGTTTTTCTCAAAACTGCCCCGTTATATTCCATTTTCGTGACTCGAACTCTAAATAGATTTCATGTAAAACATTGTTTCGAACAACTTTTTAGTTTTAGTCGAGATTTGAATCTCGACAGAAATTGACCATATGCTCTTACAAAATTATGCTGAAACTTATTTTATTTTGAAGAAAATGTAAAAATTTGACTTTCATTTTTTTTGACCCATTATCAAGTGATTTAAAAATAAACAAGCCTCGCGACAAAGTAAAACGACATTCTGAACAACTTTCGTGTTTTGCCGGAAGGCTAAAACTGACTCGAAATTGCTCGAATCGCTCTTTAAAATCCTGTCAGCTTTTAATAAATTAATTCAAGTGTTGAAGTTTTTTTTTTTTTTTTTTGACTCAAAAATTAATTCATATTAAGTTTAAACCTACTTATACAAGATATTCAACTCGTTAATTTTTCCCAACAATTCTTTCGAACTAATCTAAGCAAGTGTTCGACGGATTTCATCACAAGCATTTATCAATAACGGATTAAATCGCAAAAACAAAGTTTATACTAGTAATAGGGTTTACTTACCACGCTATACCAAGCAAGATCGGAGAAGAAATTGTTTCGCCTTGTTCCTTTGTTCCTCAGCTCTTTGGTTCCTTAGTCGCGGCTCAAAACACACAAAAATCTAACCAAGCCTCAAATCTATATAACATTGTAATGTATATACATATATTACGCATATACGAAACTAATCCTGTCATATCATAATGGCGACACATTTACATTATGTCAATAGTACAACTCGAATGTACGCGTGAAGCGATGATCGAAAGGCATATGTATACATAGCGGTCCGACGTAGAACGGATATCGTGTATATATATACACATACATATATAATTACTTTTTATACCGCACGCTTGGTATAAATATACAAACAAAGGCCTAGCAACAAGCACATAAAGGATCGGGAAGGATTGGGCGCGCGGATATCGGACATCGGTGAACGACTCGTGAATTTTTTTTCAAAAACAGTCATAGTCCAGGTTTTGAAAAACGACCTAGTTCGCTATGACTCTTGGTGAATTCATAGGTTTAAGTAAAAGCAGTATTGAAATAGTTCAAGAAATATTTCTGTAAGAAAAGTAGCGTTACAGCATTTAGAAGAATTGTTATCGAAATCCAAGTAATGTTTCAATAAATCAAGTAATGTTCAATAGTGGACCACAAGGTTTAAGATCAGCCAGTGGCAATATTTCAAAGTATAATTCAACAAAATACATTGCAACGACTACAATGTATCTATTCATCTTGATTGCATTGAGCTCATGACACCGAAGCCTTGACGTTAACACATATCTTGTATGTAATTCATGTTGCCCCATAACTAGGTATTATTGCCTTATACCTAACTTCTAAATACAAATTGTCCGTTGACTGGGTGCTCGAAAGGATTCGATTCAGACCCCTGGACAGGGCTGTCAAACCCAATAGAACTATTTATTTGTACTAGCGCTCACCCATTGTAGGCAATTAACAGTTCATGATGTTGGGTCTTTTGGCAATAACTACTCATGCAATTGACCTCATATTTGGGTCCAGCATACCATAAAGTTTCTTGTGTCCAGTTTATAAAACACAGCATGGTATCTAACATTGTATTAGAAAATCAAGTGGTAGGCAGCAAATAGCTTTAGTAAAAACATTCATGTAACGCTTATGTAGTAGTAACCGATAAGTTATTCGGTAAAACCAGATGTATTCAAACATGTATTATGAAATCACGTGGTTAGATAAGCAAAATGCTTTTAGTAAAAAACATTTCTTGTAACGATTATGTGAGTAACGATAAGGATAATTCGGTAAACAAGCATGTATTCTCAACCCAAAAATAGTTTAAGGAAAACCATTTACAAGTGAAAAGGTGGGCTAGGAACTCACCTTGATGTTTTAAGAGGAAACTAGCAGAAATGCAACTAATAACAAACTCAACGGAGAATGGAATAGATCGGACCAAAATGATGCCAGCTAACTAAATCGGCTATATCCTACTACTTAGGATAATGGAATTCTGGGTTCCCGATATTATTGTTACGTCAAAGGACATGTTGGATAAAAGGATTGAGGTTTCAAGTTGAATGAGTTTGGTGGGTGGTTAAATAAAATACACCGAAAAGAATACACAAAGTATGTAATATATTCCGCATATATTACATATGAAAAGAAAATATATAATTCTGGGAGTATCATATATTAAAGACATACAAACTAAAAGATAAGTCGCAATCCTATAATCCTTTACACGTATTTATTAAGAACCGTAAGAAAAATAATCGTAAAAAATATAATCGGACACTTTTTCGAATTCACTTTACTAAATCAATAAAAGTTCGTGCATAAAAGTAACGAACTTTTAAAGTTACGAGCTTAGTATAAATGGTCGTGCTTTAATGACGTTCGTGCATCGTAATAATTTTTTATAAATTTGTTATTTCGTCGTTTTAACTAAACTAGTTATCTTGTTTATAAAAGTATAGATTTCGTTTATTTACCGATTCATTGTAAAATCACAATTTAATAATCTTAAAAACTATATACTTTGTAATTTTATTCGGCGTTTCATAAATTAATATATACTTTAATGAAAATTTACTATGTATATGATTTTTTAGAAATTTCGCTAAGACCTTGGCCGTTTATACGACGTTTTTCCATTTTTACAAAAACTCACAACGTTTCATATTTTAATCTAAACCATGTTACAAATACGCACGTGTTTATATTATATATATTATATATAAGTATATATATATATATATCATATATATTATTAGGGGCAGTTTATCACAAATCCAAACGCACCCTAACGGATTTCCTGTTAAGCCAAACGCACCCTTTCGCTGGTGAACAGTAACCCAGACAGCCTAGCTGTTGTCCCATCAAAACAAACACCCTTTTGTGGTGTTATAACAAATCCAACCGCACCCCTTTTGCCCGAGAACGAAACCAACGCACCCTTTGTGGTGTCTATCACAACCAAACGCACGCTACGGGGGTGGCTGTTAAAACAAATGCACCCTTGGCTGACTTAACAGCCAAACGCACCCCCCTTGGGTGGCTGACACAGCCAAACGCACCCCGGCTGTCCCGAACAAACGAACACCCCTAACTGCTAACCCGCAACCAGACGTACCCTTTTTGATGCATAACAAATCAACGCACCCTTTTGTGGTGCCCAAATAAAAAAAAACCAAGCGCACCTGCTGGTGCTAATAAACCAACCAAACGCACCTTGTTGGTTGTTATAAACACCAACCACCCTGTCGTGGCTGTTTTACCCCCGAACCAAACCACATTCATGGTGGTTTTTGCCACAGAAACGAATGCACCCCGTAGTAGGGCCGAGAACCACCCAACGGACCCTTGTTGGGTCTGTTAAAACCCCGAACCGAACGCACCCATTTTATAACTGAGGTAATGGTGGTGAGGGAGGGTTGCGGTGGTGAGGACGGTGTCGAGGTGGTGATGCGGCTGTGGTAGCAGTCGTGGTGGCAATGGTGGTTGCGGTTGATGATGATGATGATAATGAGGGTGGTGTTATGGTGATGGTGGCAGTGTCGGTGCGGTAGTTTCGGTAGATGTGACGGCAGTGGTGTATGCTGATGGGGTGGCGGCTGCTGTGATGGTTGTGGCGGGGATGACAGCGGCGGCGGTGGGGGAGTGGTGATGATGGAGAGGCGCGTGGCGAAGAGTGGTGGAGTAGATCGGGTAGATCAGTGGAGGATCTATCTTTTTATATATTTTGGGTTCGCCGGAGTTTGGCCGGAAAAGTGGTCGGCGGTGGTGGCGGTGGCCGGAACAACTCGCCGGAAAAGATGGAGGGGATGGAGGAGGAAGATGAAGTTTGTGTGTGTGTTATATTTTTTATAAAATGAAAAGAAATATAAGTTTTATATATATATGAAAAGTTATAAAATGAAATGAAAAATGTATAATAGTTTAGGGTTGATTGTGTAAATATTTCCAAGGGGCCAAAAATGTAACGTTTGAGTAACTTTTATAAATATTGGTTCGGGACTCATTTGGACTAGTTAACGGTCGATTCAATACACGAAACTTGCGCCATTGTTTTCCAATTAATTTTTCCGATAAAAATGAGTATTTACTTGATAGTATTTCATAAATATTTTTATAACATTTATAAAAATGTTCGTTATTTATTTAGTGAACCGGTTACGTCTCGTCCGAAATAAAAAATAAAAATAAATTTCTAACCCATATATTCGCGTTTTTAATAAACGTTTCGAAATAAACGTTAAATATTTTATTAAATATTTTTATTTAATAAAAGTGATAATTAAATATAATTTAATTATTTTCGTGTCGGTACACGTTGTTCTCGTTTCTAAAAATTTTGCGAGTGTATTTCGGTCACTTTCTGCCCGTTTCTGGGTCTCGGGCAAAACTAAAAAGTTGTCTGAAATGTCGTTTTACATCAAATCGCTTTAGAGTCCGAATCGTGAAAACGTGATTTAGCTGGTCGTTTTTGATAAGTCAGCTTAAAAATAAATAAATTTTATAAACGACAAACATGTAATAATAAATATGATTTATTATTTAAATATGTTCCGAAAATTGACGGTTGTTATAGTCTTCCCACCTTAAGAGAGCGCCGTCCCGGTGCTCAATTTGTTTTATTCGTCCTTGGTTTACTAGTGATTAGATGAGTGGATATACCTAGGTCATTGTCGAGGTTTCCAACGAAAGTTTGAAGGAACAAGAGTCATGCATCAAATATATGCAAGGAATATGAGCGAATGGATCAAATGTCTTGAGAATCTTCAAGTGAAAGGATGAAATACATGACTCGAAGAAAAGCCATTGGAACGAAGAATTTAACAAGTCGTCAATTCTTGAAAGTGGTTAATGATTTATTACTATTAGATTATCAAGTTCGCGGCGGTCGATACACATTCGGAAAAATCCATATAACAAAGCACGAGTCGAAAGAAATTCATAGCCCAAGGAATGATTCATACGGACGAACACACGCTATGTCGGATAACATAAGCCCACTCATTTATAATTTGTCACTTACAAAAAGAGGCGTCCCAATCCTTGTAAGTAAGAATTTATAAACTTATGGTTCGGTAATTTATAATTTCCTTATTCAAATGAAGAAGCGTCCTAATTCATTTCAATAAGATGATTATAAATCATCCTACTTAAGTATCGCCGGCACAAAAACACAATATCAAAACAATAGATTACGAAGCAACGTATACGATTCAAAAGCATAAAGAGAGTGTTCAAACTCGAAGTCAAATGATAGAATAACTAGCGAAATTGACAAACTACGCCGAATTTCAACATCATAAAAAAAAGGAATGAAGCAAGGTCGCGTAAATGTTTCGGAGATAACCGCATCGCTCACAATATATCGAAGTAAACGAACTCATTAAGAAGTACCATAGTACTATACACATATGTACAAGTATCTATATATAATACTAGTATTGACGTTCGAGGGAGAAAATAAGAAAACAGGAAGTACGCGATAGTTATATTATAATTGACCGATATAATGTAATAGTAATACGTCATAAGATAGACGTGAGAGGGTGAAATCATAGCCAAGTATTATATACTAATTATTAGTTTTAATATGCAATAGGGATTGCAAAAGAGAGCATATGAGTTACCTGGGAGCAAGTGCGCATGGATATCGGACAATGGTGAAAGACTCTTAAATTTTTTCAAAAAACGGTTATAGTCTAGGGTTTTGAAAACGACCTAGTTCGCTATATTATTAAAATAAATTTTGGAAAATTATAGGTTACGCGGATTTTTTTTTTTTGACGATAAAAGGTCAAACGGTCAAAAGTCAAGTCAAACTCGAAAAGTAAAAGGGTAACATAGTTATTTAAGGTTCCGAAAATTGACGGTTGTCACATATGGTTAAAGACTTCACAAGAGAGGATCTTATAGAGTTGTACATGTTGGTAATGCAAAAGTATGGAACAAATAGGCCTGAAGATGCTTATGACAGAGTGCTTTGGAGTGACCTCAGGACTATGTTTGATCCACCTCTCAATGAAGATGCTATTTGGAGCTTACCACTTCAACAGAAGATGATTAATTGGAGGTACTATCCTACTTGTGCAGTATATTGCCTAACATTGGAGGCATCTACTATATATATGTTAGCAGATAGGAAATATCCTTTGTCCAAATATGCTTGCCAAGTAATGCTAAAGATGAAGCTTCTATGTGGAACAATGGATGAAGTTTGTTATCAACTCTTAAAGATGATTAAGAAGCAAGCTGGGATACGAAAGTGATGAGTCTCTCAGTAGCAGTGAGCATGTTTTTTTGGAAACTATGGACTATAATGGAAGTGAGAAGGGTTTGGGTGTTGGCTAACCACCACACAACAGATGGTCATCAGTTCACCATGCTTAATAGGCATAAGAACTGGCTAGTCAAAGCAATCGCTTTGAGTTAAAGACTTCTAAAATCCGTTAAATGTTGACAGTTTCTACCAAAAATGTATGGTAATCATTGCACCATAGTATTGTACTAATGCATTGGCTATTAGAGTAACGGATATGGTAAAAGAGACTCAAATTTATTTGTTGATAGATGATAGTTTATGCTAAAACCTATAAGGTAATCAATGCGCACCTTGTTAAGTCAATAATGCATTGATAGATCAAAAGAAACGGCTCTGGTAAAGACATAGCAAAACCATGACTGTGCTAGTTTGCAAAATAACTACAAAGCCAACTTAGTTGGATGTTGCTGTGTAGCAGTGTGAAGAGAAGACAAAGACTAAAAGGCAAAAGAAGCTAAGGATTAAAGACATGCTTGGATAAAATGTTACAAATGCCCAAATGAAGGACAACTGAAGAACTTGAAGTTCACAAGTGAGCTTCATGTTTAAGGGAGGAGTGTTAGGAATTTTTTAAAACAGACTTAATATGTTGTGTATTAATAGTTAGTTTCTGCTAGTTACTATAGTTGAAGCTATAGTAGAAGGATTATCATAGTATAATTAGTAGTGTTAAATAGTTAATATGCTATGTAATAGTTAAGTTCTGACTTACGCAGAAATTAGTTAAGTTTAATATATGCAGGAGATATCTTAGGAAAGATATGCATTATTCTTTATATGCATTTTTGTAAAGCCATTAGGGTTTCCTATAGTCTGATAAAGGAACCTAGGGCATGTTTCTGTAGATATAGTTCGTCACAAGAATCATGAGATCGAATTAGGTAATCATAGTTTGTAATCTATAACCTAGGCAGATTCAAAGTTTAATATAAAGTTCTTTTGTAGTATTCATTATTGTTCTTCTTAGCATTATTGATTAGATTCCGCATAATCAATAGTGTTCACTCAGTGTTTTAATATTGTTGCTTTAAAAGTATCTAAAGGAGCAAACTCTTTGCAAGCTGAAGGTTTAGATCTATTCAGTAAAACGATCCAACAACAACTCAGTAATAATGATGACGACTCAATAGATTGTATGTTATAAGATGATTAAGAATTTTTCAAGAATTCTTCAATGGCAATTCATAATCTTTCAAAATTGTATGGTCAACAATGATAACCCTCAATTTTATATTCATTTAACAACTTGGTATCATTTTTTTGTAGTGTCAAACATATGTAAAATTGAGGGGAGCGAGTTAATGTTTCATATAATTCATGCTGAAATATTTTTCCTACAGAATTTTCATGACAAATTTTAATCACAAGGTATTTCAAAAACTAAGTGAATTAGTATTTAAAATAAGGGGAGAAATGTAATTAAAATGTGATCTTGAAATTAATAAGTGATCTAATCGACTCAAAGTGCTTGATACTCTTCTGAAAAGGTTTTATGGTTCGATCTCATACCCAACAACATCTTAATTTCATGATGATTCTGAAGTCATAAGGTGGTTAGGTTAGGTATTAATCCTATGATCCAACTAGAACCGGAGGGATCTACCCAAGGACACTCCATAGTTAGAAATAGTAGTCCTTAGGTATGATTGGAGATGAATAAGTTTAAGGGAATAATGCCGACTAAGACTGAGCTAACACTGGAACAATCACAACAAGGTGTTAGTAATGACGTCTTGGTAAGCATTGAAGCGGTTGAAGAATGAAAAAGATATGTATGGATAAAGGGTGAAAAGAAAGAAGCCCTCCCTACACCTTAGGCAGAAACCGGGTCAACTCATAATCTATCGGTTTTCACAAAGATGAATTCTGATATTGAAGACGACATCATGGACCCAGTGATGCAATGCACAACCCTTCCCAGCCATTCGAGTTTCTCTCAACAAAAAAATTGTCTCATTTGTCACGGAGATACATACGACTTCTATTGACTTTCTCACTCCGAGTTAGTTGATATTGAATAGGTGGCAGTCTGCTCCAGCCTCTGAGTACTAAAACCAAAACGCACTAATCGAGTCTAGAGCCAAGAGATTAATAAAATAAATCTCATTAGGACACATTACATTATGTTAGGAATTTTGTATAACAAACTTAATTTTGTTAGTGTATTATAGTTAGTTCTGCTAGTTACATAGTTAGTACTAGTAGAAGGATTATCATAGTTAGTACTGGTAGTGTTAAATACTTAATACTGCTTATGTAATAGTTAAGTCTGCTTACGCAGAAGTTAGTTAGAGTTAAAGATATGCATGAAGAAAGCTTTAGGAAAGGATTATGCATTATATCTTTATACGTGGTTTTGTAAAGCCCATAGGGTTTCCTTAGTCTATAAAATGAACGATCTCCATAACCTCCCTAGCATAGTTTAGTAGATATCGTTCATACACAGATCATAAAGATAGAATAGTACATCATAGTATGTATCTGCACCTAGGCATATTCAAAGTTTTTAATATAAAAGTTTCTTTTTGATATTCCAATAGTTGTTTCTTCTTAGCATTATTGATTAGATTCCGCATAATCAATAGTGTCTACTCAGTGTTTCATTATTGTTGCTTTAGAATTATCTAAAGGAGAAAACTCTTTGCAAGCTGAAGGTTAAGATCTATTCAGTAAAACAACCCATCAAGTGGTATTAGAGCTTGTGTGGAAACTCTGAATAAGAAGAACTCAATTATAAGATGGCAGAACAAGACATTCCTCCACCTACAATCACTGCAATGAAGATCCTTATCATCTAGAATGGAGAGTACGATATTTGGAGCATGAGAATGCGACAATATATCTATCATACAGACCATAACCTATGGGATGTTATTGTCAATGGAGATCTAGAAGAAGAACCTGCACCAACAGGAGATCAATCTGGTCCTTCTGCTCCTCCTGCTCCTAAAACTGCCAAACAACTGGCTGCTAGAAGGAATCAGGAAAGAGTTAAAAGCATCTTGCTTTTAGCAATACTTGATGAATACCTCCCCCTTAAAGTTTCGCAAAGGTTGAGTGCTAAATCATCTGGAGGCAATCAAATCGAGGTTTGGTGGTAATGTAGAATCCAAGAAGATGCAAAAAAATGTTCTAAAACATCAATTTAAAATTTTTTCTACTGCATCAAATGAATGCTTGGACAAAGCTTATGATACATTCCAAAAGCTGATAAGTGAATTGGAGGTTCATGGTGCTCCAATACCAAAGGAAGATATCAACCAGAACTTCCTTAGAAGTCTTCATTCTTCATGGAATTAGATTGCCATCATCATGAGAAATAAGCCAGACATTGATGAGATTGATAGTGATGACCTTTACAACAATCTTAGGGTGTATGAAGATGAATTGAAAAGGTCTTTAGGTTCCAACTCTGCTTCTCAGAAATTGGCTTTTCTCTCCTCTGAAAATACTAGCAGTACTAATAAAGTTAGTACTGCCAGTGGAGATCTTGGGATTAGTACTGTTGGTGGAATTAATCAAGTTCCATCTACTCCATGTGCTCATGATATAGCTTAATCCTTCCTTGCACAACCAACAACTAGTCCTCAACTTGAGAATGAGGATTTTCAGCAGATGGATGGAGATGACTTGGAGGAATTGGATCTTCGATGGCAGGTGGCTATGTTGACTGTCAAAGTAAAGAAGTTCATTCAGAGGAAAGGAAGGAATATGGACTTCAAAGAAAAATGACATGTTTCTCTTGATAAGTTAATGATTGAGTGCTACAACTGTCATAGAAAAGGGCATTTTGCTAGAGAATGTAGATCTAAAAGGAGTCAAGGAAGAAGATCTTAAAGTGACAATGGCAGGAGCAATGCACAAACAAATGAATCTTCATCACAGGCACTAGTGGCTCAAGATGGTTTAGGAAGCTATGACTGGAGCAATGATTTTGAAGTAGAACCAGTCATTTATGCTTTGATGGCAATCTCCTCTTTAAGCTCATCAAGTTCTTCTAACAGTAAGGTACAAAAATGTTCTAAACAATGTCTTGAATCATTTAAATGTCTTCAAAAGAACTATGATACTGAAAGAGAAAAGCATAACAAAGCAAAACTAGAAATTAAGGGTTATGAGATAGCCTTAGAGTCACTTGAATCTAGGATTCTTGGACATGAAAAAATGAATTGGCTTGGGGTGAGAAATATGAATTTCAAGACTATGAGCTTAAATATAGAGAAATAAAAATTAACAACTTAAATCTGGAATTAGAGAAGGCTGTTAAAGAAAGAGATGAGTTAAAAGATAAGATTGCAAAATGGGAAGAATCGTCCAAGAATCTTGATGAAATACTTAACAGTCAAATGAGTGCTAGAGATAAAACTGGTTTAGGATATAGCACACAATTGAATGATTTAAGTTGCAATCATGAAACTAATAGTGAGAATAGTTTTAGTATTTTTGATGGCAGATCTAGTGATGAAGATTCCACACCAGCTAATGATAAGTCTTCTCAAGCAGAGGGGTATAAAGTTGTTCCCCCTCCCATTACAGGAACTTCTTAACCCTAAGAGCTGACATATCTTTTGTTGGGTTAGATGAATATGCCATAAGAAATAAAATCATTAAATCACAAACATCTAAGCTTGATAATAAAACAAGTGATCCAAATACTGTAAAGCCTAAGCCAGCTAGTGAGTCAGTTGTGTCTAATCCTAAGATTAACAAAGAGAGAGTTATCATTGAGGATTGGTACTTAGATGATGAGGAAGAAGTGTCTGAAATGGAAACAGTTAGACCTAAGACTCAAACAGTTAAGACTAGAGATGATAAAAGTGGTCAAAATTCTAAGAAACAAGGAATTAGTTTTAGGAAAGTAAAAGCTTATTTTATAAAAGCCTGCTTTGTCTGTAAAAGTAACACCCCATTTGATCAAAGATTGTAATTTTCATGACAAACAGAGTCAAGAACATAAGCTAAAAATTGTGGTCAATACTGGTCCAAGGGTGGACAAACCAGTATGGGATAATACTAAAAGGGTTAATCATCAAAAATTTTCAAAATACCCTCATTTAAGAGAGACTTTTGTCCCATCAAGAGTACTAACAAGAACAGGTTTGATTACTCCTTAAGCAAAATGAGAAAAGGCAGTTCACACAGTTAGAATTAGGTTAGGCCAGTTAGTACTTCTAGCCTGTTAGTACTGTTAGGCCCAGTTAGACTGAGGCCTGTTAGTACTGTTAGACCATTTGCCCCAAAAATAGCACAAACTGGTGGTGCTATTAGACCAATTTACCCAAGAATTAAAATAAGATGTTAAAACTTTTGGGGTTTAAAATATGACTACTGCTAGGACAAGAGCAGTAGTTCATACTGGTAAGGGTAAGATGGATACTGACCTTAAAAAATCAAGGTGGGGTTGGAGGCCTAAGGGAAATTACTTGGATCATTTGTCCGAAAAGATAGTGATCATTCATGCATAATAAAGGTTGAGTATGTTACCCAAAAGGGATTTCCATGTCTGAATAGCTTGGGCCCCTAAGAGAACTAATTCCACTACTTTTTTGTGCAGGGCAATCCAAAGATCTTGTTACAGGATCATGCAGTGGTGGATAGTGGTTGCTCTAGCCATATGACTGGCAACAAAGCTTATCTTTCAGACTATGAAGATTACAATAGAGGCTTTGTGGCTTTTAGAAGTGATCCCAAAGAAGGTAAAATAACGGGTAAATGTAAAATCAAAACTGCTAATTTAGACTTTGATGATGTTTATTTTGTAGATAAACTTAAGTTTAACCTTTTCTCAGTCTCACAAATGTGTGACAAGAAAAATAGTGTCCTTTTTACTAAGTCTGAATGCCTTATCTTGTCTCCTAGCTTTAAGCTTCTTGATGAAAGTCAAGTTGTACTTAGAGCTCCTAGAAAGGATGATGTGTACAGCTTGGATTTAAAGAACATTGTTCCTTCTGGAGGTATAACTTGTTTATATGCAAATGCAACAGCAGATGAGTCTAAATTATGGCACAGGAGATTAGGTCATGTGAATTTAAAAAATATAAATAAACTTGTTAAAGGTCACCTAGTTAGAGGTTTACCTTCAAAATTTTTTGTGAATGACCACACTTGTGTTGCCTGCAAGAAGGGTAAGCAACACAAGGCCTCCTGTAAGGCCAAGTTAGATAGAATCATCAGAAAGCCCCTAGAATTACTTCATATGAACTTATTTGGACTTGTCTCTGTAGAAAGCATCAACAAGAAAAGGTACTGCTTGGTTGTGACTGATGATTTCAGCAGATTTAGTTGGGTATTTTTCTTAGCTACCAAGGATGAAACATCTGAAATCCTTTGTAATCTTATAATAGGCTTAGAAAAACAATTGAATCATAATGTTAAAATCATTAGATGTGATAATGGGACAGAGTTTAAGAACTATGCTATGAATGAATTATGTGCTAAGAAAGGAATCAAAAGGGAGTTTAGTGTAGCTAGAACTCCACAGCAGAATGGTGTTGCAGAAAGGAAAAACAGGACCCTAATTGAGGCAGCTAGAACTATGTTAGCAGATTCACTTTTACCTATCCCATTTTGGGCAGAGGCAGTAAATACTGCCTGCTATGTACTGAATAGGGTATTAGTGACCAAACCTTAAAATAAGACACCTTATGAACTATTAATAGGTAAATCACCTAGTATTAGTTTTATGAGACCTTTTGGGTGCCCCTTGACTATTTTGAACACCTTAGATTCCTTGGGCAAATTTGATGGGAAATCTGATGAAGGTTATTTGCTTGGATACTCTA
This sequence comes from Tanacetum coccineum, assembly GCA_026074375.1. NCBI lineage: Eukaryota > Viridiplantae > Streptophyta > Magnoliopsida > Asterales > Asteraceae > Tanacetum > Tanacetum coccineum. The sequence continues at coordinate 36,032 of BQNB010005622.1, forward strand.
CCTCTAGTAAAGCCTTTAGAGTATACAACAAAAGAACCAAAAGGGTAGAAGAGAATCTGCACATCAATTTTCTTGAAGATCAACCAAATGTGACAGGAACTGGTCCTAATTGGATGTTTGATCTTGATTTTCTCACCAATTCAATGAACTATATTCCTGTTAGTGTAGAAAATCAAGTTAATGTGGATGCAGGTACACAAGATTCTTATGTTGCAGGTTCATCAGGAAAAGATAAAGGACCTACTCAGGAATACATACTGCTTCCACTACAACCTCATAGGACAAGGATTCCAGTAGAAGATGTTCCTCCAGCTGCACATGAAAAACCTTCTGAAAGTTCTCCTAAAGACAATGATGTACAAGATTCAGAAGATGCTGCTGACAAGGAAGAACAACATCAGATGAAAGAAAGTGAACAATTCTTGCAAGATGAACTTGAGAAGATAATTACTCAAGAATTGGATGTTAAAGCTATGGATGATGTTTTAAGACAAGCCTTTAAAGAAGAAAATAGGAGAATTGCATCTCAAAAGAAGGTAACTCAAGCGATAAGTACTAACAAACTTAGTACTGATAGGCCATCTGTTAGTACTGATAGGCCATTTGTTAGTACCGATAGGTCTAACACACCATATAGTGCTGCTAGTACTCCTACAGGTGCAAATGCCGGTGAATCATCATTTGTCTATCTTGGAGAAAAAAATACCTATTGATGCATCTACTCTCCCTAATGATGATTTACCCATTGATCCAAATATGCCTGACTTGGAAGATGCTTCTGATACTCTCCTAAATGATGAAATATTTAATGGATCTTATGATAATGATGAAGATGTAGGTGCAGTGGCTGATTTCAACAACATGGATAACACCATTGCTGTCAGTCCCATTCCCACACTCAGAATTCATAAGGATCATCCAAAAGGACAAATTCTAGGAGATCCTACATCAGCAGTTCAAACAACATGGAAGATTCAAAAGGCTTCTTCAGCAGAACAAGCCTTGGTAAGTTACATTCACAAACAGAACAAAATAAATCACAAGGATCATCAAAACTGTTTGTTTGCATATTTTCTCTCTCAAGAAGAACCAAAGACTATATCACAGGTCTTACAAGATGAAAGCTGGGTTGAAGCGATGCAAGAGGAATTACTTCAGTTCAAACTACAGAAGGTTTGGGTACTTGTTGATTTGCCATACGGGAAAAAAGGTAATTGGCACAAAGTGGGTCTTCAGGACCCATATCCCCACCCACACCAACTATAGAGGGATGAGAGAAGTATTGTTGTGAAAAAAAAGCACGGCTTGTAGCACAAGGGTTTAGACGGGAGGGAGGTATAGATTATGATGAGGTTTTTGCACCTGTTGCTAGAATTGAGGCGATTAGGTTATTTTAGCCTCGTTGCATCATTCATGGATTTAAATGTCTACCAATATGGATGTTAAAATGGCATTTTCTATATGGCCACTATTAAAGAAGATGGTTATGTTCATCAACCTCGGCTTTGTTGATCCTGCTCATCCAAACAAAGTCTATAAAGTGATCAAAGCTCTTTATGGTCTACATCAAGCTCCTAGAGCTTGGTATGAGACACTTTCTTCTTTTCTGATGGAAAATGGTTTCAGAAGAGGTACCATAGACAAAACATTGTTTATCAAGAGATAAAGATCTGGACTTTAGGTTAGTCCAATTGTATGTGGATGACATCTATTTTTTGGTTGTACAAAGAAGTCTTTATGTACGAGTCTTGAAGGAATGTATGCACAAAAAGATTCCAAATGAGTTCCATGGGTAAATAATTCTTTTTGGGACTTCAAGGAAAGCACAATCTGATGGAATCTTTATTAGTCAGGATAAGTATGTAGCTGACATCTTAAAGAAGTTTGATTTTTTATCCATCAGAACAGCTACTACTCCTATTGGTCTATACCTTCATTGGTTCAAGGATGAGATGGAGTAGATGTAGAATGTACATGTCTATCAGGTCTGTGGATTGCTCTCTAATGTATTTTGACTGCATCAAGGCCCAGTCATTCATGTTTGCTGTTTGTGCCTGTGCAGTTTTTCAAGTCACTCCAAAGCTTCACACTTAATGCAGTTAAAAAGGTTTTTAAGGTACCTCTAACATCAACCCAAATTAGGTGTTACCAGTATCCTAGGGATTCACCTTTTGAACTTGAAGCTTACTCAGACAGTGATTATGGAGGAGCCAGCCTTGACAGAAAATCAACAACAGGTGGATGTCAATTTCTTGGAAGAAGATTGATATCTTGGCAATGCAAGAAGCAGACTATTATGGCAAATTCTACTACTGAGGCAGAATATGTTGCAGCTGCAAATTGTTGTGGGCAAGTATTATGGATACAGAATCAGATGATGGATTATGGTTTCAATTTCATGAACACCAAAATCCATATTGATAATGAGAGCACTATAAGTGTTATCAAGAATCCTGTTGCTCATTCAAGGACCAAGCATATTGAGATTCGATTCCATTTTATAAGAGATTGTTATGAGAAGAGACTAATAGAGGTTATCAAGATTCACACTGATCATAATGTTGCAGACCTTCTCACCAAAGGATTTGATGTCACCAGGTTTAACTTCTTAGTGGTGAGCATTGGAATGTTAAATCTGTAGCTACATTTGAGGGGAGGTTAAAATTGTAAAGTTTGTAAAGTGTAGTAAGTACTTCTAGTTAAAAATTAATACTGTTAGGGTATTAATTCTGGTAGTTAGGAAATAGTTAGTTCTAGTCAATGATATATATTGTAGCATTTTTCTTGTTTTGACTAACTATTTCAGGATAAGCATGGATTGGAGGATGGATAGAAGTTGTGCTTGATAATCTTACTCCATCTATGGGTCTGTATAGTTACTTAAGTACTAGAGTAATTCTGGTAGTGTATAAGTTAAGTTGGTAGTCTATAAGTTATTATGGGAGTCTATAAGTTAAATTTGGTAGACTTTATTAGTAATTGGTAGTCTAATGTTAAGTGGTAGATGACTGTTGGTGCTGGTGAGGGAAAATTGATTTTTCTTATTTAAATATTACCGTTAGAGATTTTTACGGCGCATACTTCTAAGATAGGTTTTCTATTTGGATAATTACTGCACTTTATTCTATAAAATATCTTTCTTTGCTCTAAAGAAACTTCTTTTATAGTCGGTCCAATAAGAAACCTTGTTATTCATCGATTAAAACTCAATTCTCTCTATGTACCAATACTTAGTCATTCACTCGTATCAAACACCCAGCTCTTAGAATTGAAAATTCTTACGACTTTTGTTCAACAACGTGTTCATATGGCCAATCTAAAGTACTCAGACAAGCATAATATGGTCGCTTTCCTGAAGAAACCAAATGAAAGTGTTGGTTTCACTGAGGTAGTGGATTTTCTTAAAGGTACATCTCTCAGGTATGCCTTAACTCATAATCCTACTATCTATGACTCCCTAGTCAAACAGTTCTGGCAAACTGCCACAGTCAGAACACTTGCTAATGGGACTCAACAATTAGTAGCATCTATAGACTCTAAAGAGTATACTATTACTGAGGCATCTGTCAGAAGTAAACTTCAATTGGCAGATGCAACAGGAATACATAATTTATCTGATGCTGAAATATATGTTGGATATGCACATTGGGGTCTTGGTACTGAGGGTAATACTAAAACTTTTTGGAAAAAGAATTTTACACCCAGGGAAATTTTTAATCCATCATATTTTACACTGCTTAAGCCCTAAGTCTGGTGGATGGGATCAATTTGGTAGTACTATTGCTACTGCATTAATCTGTCTATCTAGTAATAGGGTTTATAATTTTTCTAAAATGATTTTTGATGGAATGGTTCATAACTTGGAGAGTAATACAAAATTTTTAATGTATCCAAGATTTTTACAAATTATTTTGGACATTAATACTGAACATAAAGGAAAGTATTTAGCCCCAACTTTGACCAAAAAGCTTTTTGCAAACATGAAAAGGGGTTATGCAGGGGATATTGTACCATTGTTGCCTGCTATGTTGGCAAATAGGGCAAACATAGAGGGATATGATTAATTTTTCCTATTTGGCTCCCCTTCACACTTAAGTTGAACATTGCCCTCAAGGTGATAACTGATAATAGAGATAAAATAAGGAAAATTAAGGGAAAACAGTACTTCCCGGGGCATAGAGAAATGCATAGCTGAGGTAGAGCTATCTTAAGAATACGTCGTAATTTTTCATATCTTCGAGCTAAATTACCTGCATAAGAGTAAATATACAAAAGCACACAAAAAGAAAATATTTTTGTTTTTTTAGAAAATAAATAATATTAGTAGAAGAATGGAGGAGGAGCTCCTCCACACTTAAGTGAAAGCACGGGTTGTGATCAATTAGAATCAAATACCTTTTATAAATATATATTAATATAAATATAAAATACTTATATAAATATATAAATATAAGGGGGGTAAGAATCAAAAAATCACAATTATAGTAATCCGGGAGTATGATTCCCGGGTCGTTTCCCCAACGAGGAATGCAATTGAAAGTCGAGAGTCGTTTTGAGAATCGATGCTTGAATGGAAAAAGATTGTGATTGGTTATCTAAAACTACGGGAAAACTAAGGCAAAAACTTAAAAAACACTTAAGGCAAGACAAAATTTTTAACTAAAAACGCAAAATGGTAATCTAAACGGGACCTAAAAACCCTAAATTATCAAAATTAAGTCCTAAATTGATTTTTTTGGTTTTTATAAGTCTTAATTAACTAAAAAGCTAGAACAAAGAAAACTAGACTAAAAACGAAGGAGATTTGAGCTTGAAAACACTAAAAACATGAACGGGATTCAATCCCGTTCTTTAAAAATCAAAATTTTGCAATTTTAACCCTACGAAAGCAAATCTAATTTTCCTAGGTTCTAAATGTTAAAAGAATATTTTCTAAAAAAGAATTATATATTTTTTGATTATTTATCTATTTTTTATGAATTAAAAACAATTTTAATAAAAATTAAATATAAAAAATATTAAACAATTTATAAAAAAAACTGGAAAAATCATGAAAAGTAGCTTGAACAGCGAGGAATTTAAGAAAAATGAAGTGGTGAAAACGGCTTATCAAATAAGCTGTGAAATAAGCTAAAACAACTTATTATACAAAAGAGCTCAAAATGTGTATAAATAATAAACTTTGCAAGCATATACCGAAAAAGACCCAAGGGCGAGTTGGTAGAGTGTGTGTGTATTATTTTTTATTTTTTTTTGAACAGCAGCTTTATTAAAACGACTAGCAAGGAGCTAGAATTAGACAATTACAAGATACGGGTTTTTGAGTTTTACAACTTTTTAGAGGGATTAAAAATAAGCACTTTTTACAAAAACACTTTTTTTATAAGCCACGAATAAGCACTAAAATAAGCTAAGAAAGTGACAGAATAAGCCTAAACTTCACTAAGTCTAAAATGCTAACTGTTTGCAATTTTAAGCACTAATAAGCAAATGAAAACTTAAAATAAGCTAAGACAGAAAAAGGATAATCTAAAGCACTTGGGAACAAAAAATAAGCCAACTACAATAAGCTAGAATGGCATATAATCAAAAAACTATAAATCTTAGAAATTTTAAGGTAAAATGCAAATAAGCTCAAATAAGCTCAAAACTAAAGGAAAATAAGCTAAAGAGGACTTATACTAACCTAATAAGCTATACTTAAACCTAAAATAAGCAAATGCAATAAGCTAATAAGCCTAAATAAGCAAATTAGCTTTTTGGCCAAAACTGTTAAGCAAACAGCCTAAGGGCTATTTTCTAGCTTATTTTTAAGCTAGAAAACAGATCCTTATGGCTTAGTGGCTTATACTACTAAAAAGAATGGCCAAAAAGCTACAAAAAGCAACAACGAAAAAGCAGTTTGAATTTCAAATAAGCACTTAAAAAGCTTCATGAAAAATCTATCTCACACTGTTTTGACACTTAGGACAAATTTTTGCAAACTTTTGCAATCTAAACAAATCACCAATTTTGAGCTAAAAAATAAGCACTTAAACAGATCCTTATGACTATATAACCTACAAACAGATTATGATTTGACCTCAAAGAACTTATATCAACAATCAAAAGAGAGTTTGAAATTCAGGATAAGCCACAATAAGCAATTGAAAAAGCACTTTCTCAATTTTTTTCAACACTTAGTAATTTTTGACAGTTTTGGCATAACATAAAACTAACAGATGCAGGCCTATGACCTTTGTTCCTAACCTGTTTTAGCACTTAGACAAACTCAAAAACATCACAAAATCTCAATAAGCAAAAGCACAATCAAATAAGCCAATAAAATAAGCTTTAACCTAACAGATTCAAACCACAAATTCTTAAAACCTTAAAAATGAGATTTAACACTTAAAAACTTAAACAAACTAAATTTTTGGACTAATTTAAGCTAAACTAAACTGACCCAAGAGTAAAAACTCATTTTGACCCATTTTGACCTTCAAAATCAGTTAAACCAAACACCCCTTTAAACTCTTAAATGCTTTTTTAACTTGAAAACTTAAATCTTTTATGAACAACCCCTTAAGACCAGATATCTAACAAGCATAATAAGCAATATTAAGCATATTTAAACAACTAATAAGCAATCAAATAAGCTAAAACAGATTGTGCTAGTTTATAAGCTATTTTAAGACAGATTATATGAAAACTCAAACAAATGGTTTCTAAACTATAAAACAAGCATAATAAGCATTAAACATCATAAGCAAACACAAATAAGCAAATATAAGCAGACAATAAGCACAAATAAGCAGTTGAATAGTAAATAAGCTAAAAATGGAAAAATGAAACTTACAAAGGCCCTTGCTCAAAACAGGGCAAATGAGCTCAAAAGAGCTTATCTACTAGCTCTAGCTTATCAAAGATAAGCTAGTAGTGTCCATAAGCCCATCCAAATCCGGCTTATCATCCAAAAAGCTTTTTGAGTGATTTTTGGTAAAATAAACTTAAACCTTACAAACTATGAAAGAGTTTTGTAAGACTTAAGTAACAGCTTAAGAAGGTTATAAAAAGGAGCTTTTGAGAGCTTATAAAACAGTTTTAAACAATCAAACACTTTAACTTAAAAACGGGGTAAAACATAAAAACTTCAATATTTCATTAAACTTAAAATCATTACAAGGCTTTTAAGAAAACATTACAATAAGCTGAAAAACTTAAATTATAAGCTGAAAACTACTAAAAAACTAGGTGCCAACAATGGCTTACAAAGGACCTATTTATACTAAGCTAAGGAAGATTCTAGGAGGTGTGCTTCTTTGCTGAGAGGGCTCAAGCCTGTGTTTCTTGTGTGAGAGAGGTCACAAAGCAATCCTAGCCATCCAATTTGAGTAGTGTCCAAGTCATGTCATTTCCACCCTTGATCTTTTTGTCCTCAATCCTTGACGAATAGGAATGCAAGGGATTGCCAAAGTGGCAATTGGTGGGATAAGGTGTGGGGTGTATAGACAAAGTAGAGAAGAAAGGGGAACAGTGTTGGGGTGAATTTGGCGGGTAGTGGAGACAGGGTAACCAAAAAGATGTATGGTTGTTCCCGCTGTTTTTGAAAGTTTGGGAAATAGGCAACAATGGTCCTTGAAAGTGTATAAGTGTATTGCAGGGATAGTCCTTGTTTGGTGCATCTTTGGTCCCTGGAGTTTGGGTTGGGTTTGTACCGTTAGTCCTTAAAGGACTAACGGGGGTGTTATAAAAGGAATGGGTGTTGACGGGGAGTTATAAAAGGTGATGTTGGGCTAGTGTTGGGCCGGGTATGGTTTTAAAAGGTGGTGTTGGGATTTTATTAAGGCTTAAGGCTTATAAGATATAAGTGGGCTTTCCCGGGCCCACTTTTGGCAATTTAGGTTTTCGGGTTCGGTTTTCGATGCTTTTTCCAAATCCACTTCCCGGGGTTGACTTTGACTTGACTTTGTTGACTTTGACTTTTTGACTTGGCTTTTGATTTTGACTTCTCACTGTCTTTTCGTTCTCGTGCTCGGTTTTGTCGTTTTGGCTTCGATTTTTGTCCTTTTCTTGGATATCCGTTACCTGCATAATACAAATGCAAAACATACAAATACAATGTATTTTTGGTACGTTTTTAGTCATTTAAGTCTGGTTTTAGTGGTCAAAGGTATGTGTAATTAAACACATACCAAAATCCCCCATACTAAGATATTGTCGTGTCCTCACGCAATGCTACAAGTAAGCACTTAGAAAACTAAGAATCTCGATCCCCCTCGACTAATTACCTCAAAAAGTAGCTAAGTGTTCATCGAGGGGAATTAAAGAATCAAGAGTTTAGAAAAGTCCCGTTTTTACCATTCTTAAAGATATACACTTATTTGACTTTCGTTATTTTCATAACCGTTAGGGATCATAGAACAAGATGCATTTCGATCCGAAAATGCCCCAAAAAGGATAAATTCATCGTCCCCGACTTTTCACTCGCTCCAAACCAAGCTTAAAACGAAATCACCGCTAAATATCAGTTAAGATGCTAACACTACTCATATTTGCAACTTGTGAACTTTTCACTCCCGACATTTATTATATCTTAGGTGACTGTGCCATTTTGAATTTCAACCATGGATCAACGTTTTGCAAAATTCTATGTTTCACGTTCCACCCGAGAATAATGAGTTTGAAGGCGAGATCATCCCATGTAGCGACTTTCGTCTCGGCACATCCCAACCTTGCGGCTAAGTGACCAGGCTTTTGACACCCCACAGAGACTAGTATCGGGACTCACGGACCTTAGGTTTCATAAACTCTTAGGTTTCCCGTATATACATAGCTTATTTAAAAACTTAAAATGAAATAGTCAAAGTTCAAAAGCATATTTAAATTTAACAAAAAGAGATCTATTTATTAATTCACACTTAATATTAAACATTGATGCAATTGTAACCCTCGACCTTTTAGAAGGCTGCAACATCGGTTATGAGCCGGCAAGATGCAGCAAACTTTTATCAGTCTCGGATTTTTATTCTTACTATGGGCTTTCTTTAGAAGGTTGTAACATCGGTTGTGAGCCGGCAAGATACAGCAAACTTTTATCAGCCCACAGTTTATATTTATTATATTTTTCATTTTTCATCATTTTTTTTTGAAAAATTTAAGTAAAAATTAGAACTAAGACTAAAATTTTTGCTACATCTCAAAATTTGTTGATTTAAGTTTAATTTCTAAAAATAGCACGTATTATTAGTCCGGTTAAGAAGCTAATAGGATAAAAAGCCACAAATTACATACATGAGCTCTTAAGATTTCCAACTAATCCTTGTTTAGCATCCAATCTCATAATCAACTCTATCATTTTTCGTTCTTCGCGAAGTTTAGCGAACGCTTAGCCTAAAAGTTAAGGAACGAGCTAGAGCTCAACACGCTCGATTGAGTCAAATTTTATTCTTATTCTACCCAGCAGAAAAGTCAAAATTGTAAGAATAACACTTATTTTATTTTTAATAATTTTTAAAATTTTTTACCAGAGGAAAGTCAAAATTATGACAAAACACTTATTTTATTTTTGAAAATTTTTAAAATTTTTCATTTTTTGGGGAATTTTGGTGGTAAAAACGGGGTACGTGAGAACAACGGGCAAAGGAGGTAAGATCATATAGTAAGATTACTACCCATAATAAAATTAAAAACATTGTCCTCAATGTTCCCTAATCTAAGGCTTAAAACCCCATACTAGAACTCAAAAAGTCGAATGCATAATCCAAGCATGAAGAAAGTATCACAAAAATCTCAAGCAGTTTATCAAGTATGCTAGAAGATAAATGTTAGTCGATAATAATCTTAGGATATCGGATTTCCCAATAATGGCAAGCAAAGGCTGGGAAGCTCGAGTGGTCGGGATAAAACACCGAACATGAGAGTCTTCAGAAAAATATTAGGTTAATCCTGCAAATAATTAACATGCACAAACAACAAGAATCGGGAGAGTTACAAGTCCTCCTCACATCACAATAGAAATAGAAAGAAGATAGAAAGATAAGCATGGGGTGCCTCCACGATGCGCTTTGTTTTTGGTAATCCGAGGCACATAGCTTGCTCGATCCACGGAATTCAATTCGTCCTTGGGGGATGAAAAAGTGGAAGAGCAAAAATTCCATGATACATTGTAATACTACGGCTCTTGAGAAGAAAAATGAAAAGCGAAGATGCGGGGTCAAATAAATTGTTGTCTCATTCTCGGAGGAGGAATGTAAAGGTGATAACCTCAGGGTAAGTGATGTACGGGAGAAAAGTCCGGAATACAAAATGTAGAAGAATTGTTAACTCACATTAATCTCACTTCCCTGGTCAAAACATTCGTCTTATTAAGCTCGTAAACATTGTTAATCACGGGGCACATCGGGTTCCATGTCGAAGGTTACAAACACTCATATTCAGAAATCGGATCATAGTTATAAGCAAGTTGCTATAATATCCTCTTCCGATGTCAAATCACTTCAATACTTGGTGGTTTCGAATCATCTGTCCGGAAAATATAACGTTCTTTCCCTATCAGAATCACCTATCCTCGGACGTGGTTATTTGATGAGGAAAAAGAGACTCGATGATTGTATGAAAATTTTCCGGCGACCGGGGATGATGTAGTTTCCGCATAGTTAACGACATTCGACTAATAGTAATCCTCATGCTTTAACAAATTCTTGGAGGAATGTGATGACTCCTCCAGCGAACTCATGTTGAAGAGGATCACTCTTGGGAAGGAAAAAGTTATCAAAGATCATGGTATGGTTCATTCTTAATGTGTTGTGGTCATGATCGTCAAAAACATCGGAGAAAAGATTATGGTTGTATATCATCACTAAGCAAACTCTCATGATATATACGTCTCCTCTGAGTCATAATAACCTTTCAATATACCGTAGGAACTTTGTTAGATAGAATGCATCGTTTCTCAATCATTGTTTAGCTCCGGGGTCGAACATCAGCATTTTTCAAATTGGAGCATCGTACAAAATTCTTTTCCAATCATTCGTTTTACATTCCAAATCAAATAAATCATCATTCTCTTCGAAAGGTGGATCATCGATGAATCCCTCGAGAATGGAAGCAACGCTTTTCATAGGAGTAGACGGATTATGGTGAAGTAGAATCTCAATGTCGTTTCCTAGAGCGAGACACTCATCCTTATTAGAATCAGAAAGAGGTGTGACTAGGAAAGTCGACTTATCAAGGTTGGAATCATAAGAATCCTTGCACTCGATGTCTATAAACTTCATCAAAATGTGGGTTTATGTCACTAGAGTTGAAATTGACATCAAATTCAAAAAGAAGGTTAGAGAAAGTCACGGAATCATCACGTGGAACGTTGATGGAAGAGAAATCATCACACGAAGGTAAAACGTTCTTACTATCACTCCTGGTTGTATCCTCAGATTCTCTTGGGATTGGGATAATTTCCTCAGCACTAAAAGTACTAAGGTGCTCGTCCCCTATTATGAGAGAATCCTTGGGCTCAATAGACGGTAAGGTGGATGTGATTGCAAAAACCTAAGAACTTAAGTGTTTGTTGAATGAAAAATGCTTTCTTGCAAAATAAACTTTAATAAATTCTTCAAACAAGGTGTGATACGAGTTTGGCGTTTAGCTGTCGACTCTGCGAGATTCTTTACTTCCTGCTTTTCCTCTTCATCGTAAGCAAACTAAAGCGGGTTTGTCGGTGAACTTTTTAAAACTATCCTTGCATGTGTCATTAACCATTTTAATTGACTCGTTTACATGATTTTGTGGGATGTTTTGTCGTGCCTATTGACATGAAAAATATTTGTTATTTTGTCAATTTAAATAAGTCTCCTTCATACACGCAATTAGCTCGACCGGTCCTCAAAAAGGATCTTCCTAAAATGAGAGGTACTCGAGGATCGGCTTCAAAATCAACAACAACAAAATCGGTAGGAAAGTGAAAACTCCCAACTTTGACAAAAACGTCTTCATCGACTCCTTTAGGATGAGTAATCGCGGTCGATTGCTAGCTCTAAGTCATCCGGAGTTGTTAAGTTCGGTAAAAAAAAGCTTTTTCCAAATAGAAAGGGGCATTAGATTTATGCTTGCGCCAAGATCGGCCAAGGCGTGACATACATCCATTCCCGAGAAATCACATGGTTTCCCTCAAAAAAAAGCTATCAAGAAAAACCCAGTTAGTAAATTAATTCTATGCCAAAAATATGTAAGAGTACCTTGAAATACAGACTTTAAGGATGTAATATTTTTACTGTTATAACAAAGAAGATTTGTTGGAGTTTTAGATGATTAAAAACAAATGGGGAAGACTGTTCGAGAAGACATGCAAAAAATTTCACAACTGTAGAGTGAAATGGCTACTGTTTTGCACACTAATTGTCCACTATTCTTCCATTACATTTTGCCTACTTTTAAGTGGTGTTTGTGACTACTTATTTCAACTGTTTTTTTTTTCAAGGTAAGCCGTTTGAGGTCAAGCGATTTCAAACCTGAATATCTAAAACTGCGTTATGAGATAAGCAGTATGGAGACTTGGGATAACGTGATAACCCCATTTTATGTGTGACACTTTAAACACCAAATTACCTATAACACATGTTCTAAAAGTTAAAAAATTATGACGTTAGGACATTTGTTTAGGTGTTCCCACTTGATCCCAGTCAGTGTTAAAGGCCCTACGAACAGCAGTGCCAAACACCCTGCACAGATGGTTTCTTTATGCTAATCATAGTGATGTGTGCTCAGGTGGTAGTGGAATTCGTTAAGTGTTACTAATAAACCATGTTTTGTTACTAAATAACATCAGTTGTTCAGATGTTTTATGTACTTTGATTGTCGTGCATGGGTAATTATGGCTGCAGATATTTCAAAGCTGGAGTAATATCCTCGACGTTCATGGTTGGAATTCTAATCTAACTGTAGAATGATAAAAAAAACCCTTGAGGTATGATTTATTATTGACCACTATTTATAGTGGTGAAACCCTAATACCCTAAACCCACAAACGGGCTTGGGCCTATTTATTCACTAATACTCCTTCGCAGTCCGAGCGGCGAAATCGCAAAAGCTCGGACTGGAGTATTAAACTAAAAAAGAAAAGAAACAAAAAAGACAAAACATTAAAAGAAATAATAGCGATGAAGACATCCGACAACAAGCGTCTTCAAACAATCTTCAAACTTGAAGTCATGAACTGATAAACCTCAATAAACCAATATAACCGAAGCACGAACAACAACATACGATTGTGTGGATTTGTGACCTTAGCACAAATCACCAACACAAATAACGATTGTGTGGATTTGTGACCTTAGCACAAATCACCAACACAACAAACAAATAATAAAACTTAAAAAAAACCATAATAATAGCGCTGCACCTACGGTCTGTTGGATCAAGAAAAAACAGATCTTCAGATCCGACACAAGTATAAAAGATCATGATAATATTGGAAGAATGGCTGGTGACGATGACGTCATACTTTTCTTTGAGGGCTGGTGATGATGACGATGGCGGCTAGGGATTTTGTTTTTTGATTTAGGGTTTTACGGGGATTCCTCCGAATCATCGACGAGTTGTCGATGACCGGAGGACAACTATTTTGTGAAGAAGGTTAGTGTTTTTGAGCGGAAGATACGTGATTAGGGTTTAGGATCTTAATGGCTGATACCATGTAGAATGATAAAAAAACCCCTTGAGGTATGATTTATTATTGACCACTATTTATAGTGGTAAAACCCTAATACCCTAAACCCACAAACGGGCTTGGGCCTATTTATTCACTAATACTAACTCCATTTTTGTGCAAATGAAAAAAGATTTGAACCTTATCGGTGTTGCCAGGTTTGATGATAAGCTTACTTGATCCTTTGTAATTGTTCATCAATTTGAGATTGTGAGAAAGTGTTGCAAGAGAAAAAGGTACCGGAAATCCATGTCGAGAAGGGCATGCAAAATGCGCACAAGATTGATGAAGCTGTAAGCTTTTTATCATGTTCTATATGTATCCGCTTATATACAGATATTTTATTTACTTTACTCGGTTACCGTTATTGATGATATTTGAAGGCAAAAGATTTGTATATGAACTTTTGGCTCAAACGGTATCTCGAAAAAAATATCTCATGAAGACAGATGATGATACATTCAGTTCGTGTGGACGAAGTTTCGGCCTCTTAAAATTGAGTTATTGTGAGTCATTGATTCATGGACTATAATACAGTTTTTCTAAAGTCGGTAACAATGTTGTCTCCAAACAAGTTTTGTTGGTTTGAATGTATGAAACTAATAAATAAGTTATACACCATATTTATGCATTTTCATGATTGTATTCATGTTTATAATATTTCATCTTATGTTTATAAAATGTAAACCTTTTGGAAGAATTACGTATTATTTTCTCAAGAGAATTTTATCTATATCCTTACAAAACTACAATAATCCATGTCTCCATAAACTCAAATGTAGATCTGACATACATATTAAAGATTAAGAAATATGTAATGGACTTTATGCTTGGCTATTGTTTAAATTTGGAAGTAATGGGTTAGTTTTCAACTTTTAATGTATTTCATGGACCAACAATGATGGTTTTGCTTTAAGTAGCTGATGTCTTTAATTTTATACACGTAAAATAATATAATAGATATGAAATTACCCAAAGTATAGAATATTCCAAAACTACCCTTGAGGACAAAGGTAGTAGGAAAAATCTTACAAAAATACTACACGTTTTAACCGGTAAGTGATTACCGGGTCGTTTTCCCAAAGATTTATGAAATTGAGACCACGTTTGTTATTTGGACAATGATTTGAATTGGTTTGAAGATGATTTGTTTTCTAAAATCCTAATAGTGAGCAAATTAAGAGACAATTAAACCTAACTACAAGAAATCAATACGGAAAAGTAAATTTTAACTAAAAACGCAAAACGAGAATCCAAACGGGGCCTAATAAACCTAAATTTTCAAAAATAACCTTAAAATGAATCTTCTCACTTTTAACTAACCCTAATTGACTAAAAAGTAAGATTAAAGAAAACTAGAACAAAAACGGAGTTGAATTGAGCTTAAAAACACAAAAAAACGTGAACGAGAATGAATCCCGTTCTTTAAAAAATGAAATTTTGCAATTTAAACCCTACGGAAGCAAAACTAATTTTCCTAGAAACTATATGATAAAAGAAAATTTTCTAAAAAAGAATTATATTTTTTTGACTTTTTTATATTTTTTTATTAATTAAAAGCTATTTTAATGAAATTAATGATTAAAAATACTAAACTATTTATAAAAATTCTATAAAAAAAATGAAAAGTAGCTTGAATGGTAAAGAATCTAAGACAAATAAAATTTGAAACACAGCTTATCAAATAAGCTGTGTAATAAGCAAAAACAGCTTATTATACTAAAAGAGCTAAAATGTATATAAATGGTTAATTTTGCAATCCTATACCCAAAAAGACCCAAGGGCGAGATGGTTTGTGTGTGGGAGTGTGAGGCTTTAAAAAGGTTGAGGGTGTTGAGGCCGGGGGTTCGAGCCTTGCTCACCCCCGACTTCCATCTTCCCTTTTTTTTAGTGCAAACTATTAACCAAACAGCCCCTTAAGGCACCTTTTCTCAATAAGCTAAAGGATCCTTATGGACTTTTGGCTTATTACACTAAGAAGTAAACCTAGAAAACTACTTAAAACAACTTTTAAAAAGCATTTTGAAAATCTAATAAGCAAAGAAAAAGTTATAAGAAAAAGCTGTTTACTATTTTTTTTGGTTTTCTAAGATTTTATGAAATGACAAATGATGAATTGTAGCCCTAAATTAAGCTATCTAAATAAACTAATTATCACTAAATAAGCTAAAACAGCTCTAGAGTTACTATTAAACTACTTGTGCAACAAATTTTAAAATCTAAATCTAGCTTATCCTAACTAAATTTTTAGATTGAAAATGAGCAAAAGGCTGTTTACTAATGCTGATGCATTTGACAGTTGATAGGTAAAACTCAAAACTAAAACATGCAGGCCTAAGAACTTGGATCTAATATCATTTAAACTACTAAACTAACACAAAATGATCAAAAAGGGCAGCTAAAAAGTATTAAGCACAAATAGCTTATGAATCTGAGCTTATGACCTCAGATTCATAAAGCTTACACAAAAACCTATTGAAACTTGATTCAGCCAAATTAAACTTATAAATTCTACTCTTATAAGCTTAAATAAGTGATTTAAAGTGAGCTTAAAGGACTAAATGGCCTCAAGCAGTACTAACTTGAGTTAGTACTGCTTGACCCAAACACTCCTTTAAGTTGCCCAAAACCATTTTAAGCTTATAATTTTGAGATTTAAAGAGCAAAATTCAAATACCAGATAATAATAAGCTTATAACAAACCTGATGAACATATTTCAACAATCAAATAAGCAAAAACAATAAGCTAACAACTAATGCTAATATTTTTGGTTTTTATGACTTTTTTATATCAAAAACATGAAAACTAAGATCTAAACAAACAATTGAACTAAATAAGCATTAAACACAAATAATAAGCAATTATAAGCTAATCTAAACTAAAATAAGCAAATAATAAGCAGTATGAAACAGATTAAAGCTAATAGTGTAAATTTAAGCTTAAATGTAAAGAAGAAACTTACAGGAGCCTTTGCTCTAAACAAGGCTAAGATTAAGCTCAAATGAGCTATCAACAAGCTCTAGCTTATCACAAGGATAAGCTAGTAAAGTCCAATAAGCTCTTCCAGGGTAAGCTTATCATCCAAAGCAACCAAATCCATCCATAGCATAGGTATTAAACTGATTTTAAACGTGTAAGTAAATTAGTGATCAATTTGAGTTCAATCTAAGCTTAGAGACTTAGATGAGCTTGAGATGAGCTTTTGACTAGCTTATGGAACAGTTTCAAGCTTATTATACTTTTAAGTAAAAACTATGAAAGACACATTAAGCTTAAATGAAAACAAATACTTTTATTGATAAAAGATTCACTGATTACAAGTTTAAATGAAAAGAGAATTACATTTATCTAAAGAAATAAGCTGAAATTACATGTAAATAAGCTACACAATAAGCTATATTAAAACTACTCCTAATTAAGCTCGATTCCTCCTTTAAGAGCTTATCAAACCAAATTGCTTTTTAAGTAAAGCTTAAGTTGCATATTAAAATGAAAACACACTTTTTATTAATAAGAGAATAACAGATTACAAGCTTGAAAAACAGATTACATTTACTGAATTAAGACGTTATAAAAGCTAAATTACAAAAGCTATTTTAAACTACACAATGCTAGCTTAAGAGACTACTCCTCGATCCCTTCTATGAGTGAGGATGCCCTTGTATTTATAGCAGGATAAGGAAGCTTCTAGGTCTCCAAGTTTCTTACACGCTCCTTTTAATCCACACCCTTCATTCCTTTCAATCATTGGTTATTCAATCTTCACCGTTAGATCTTTAAGTGAGCACACAGATTGCCAACGTGGCAATCCTTGTGTCAGAGGCTGTGTGCTTCTTTTACAAGGGATTTAGTGCAAAAATTCCCTTCCTTGTGTGTTTCCTTGCATCCACGTGTGTCCTCCTTGAGGTGTTTTAGCCAATGAGAGGCCTTGGTGACGTTTTACTCTGCCAACTCATAACTTGGTACTCGAATCTTAGAGCCACGCTGTCAATTGCCTTTTACCCCATGATTTTGAGGTGGGTAATTGCTGAGAACGATGATGAATAGTAACTTTCTACTCGCGCCCTTTTTACATTTTTAAACGTTTGAGGATTTGACCGAGGCTTGTGGGCTTTGGCTTGGGTTGTGCGTTTGGGCCATGGGTTATATTTAAAAGATAACGACCGTTATTTCTTAAATATAAAAGAGATAGTCCGGTTTTAGCCGTTTTCTTATGATTTTTGCAATATCCGTACCTACACATCACAAATGACAAAACAAGCAATATACAAGCATAATTTGCACAATTTGTTCATTTTAAGGCCATTTTTTGTATAAAAAGGATATGTGATTTCTCACATATCAAAATTCCCCAAACTAAGTGATTGTCGTGTCCTCACGCAATATTATATGCTCTAAAACCAAATACCTCAAAAACCTCCCAAACTAATCCTTTAAGAAGTAGCAAAGACTTTTGTGGGGAGAGTTAAGAAATCACAAGTTTTAAAACACCCGATTTTCCCTTTTTTCAAAACTTTTTCCATTTTTTTTAATTAATTACCTAGAATATTCCGACTTTCGTTATTTCCATAACCGTTAGGGATCATAGAACAAGATGCATTTCGATCCGAGAATGCCCCAAAAAAATAAATTCATCGTTCCGACTTTTCACGATGTCCAAACCAGCTAAAAACAAGATAATTGAAAAAAACAATTATAATCTAACACTACTCATAAAACTAACTGTGTACTTACTTTCCTCCCTAGTCCTAATTTTGTATCTCAAGATTTTATTTAAGTCATATACCCGAAGGCTCTTTAAGACTTTATTTCGATACTTATTAATTCCAAAAATAAAGCGTAACGGTTAAAAACGCAATAATTAGCTCCTAGCCCTTTTCAAAAGATACCAATGTTATCAAGACTAAAGTCCACATCGAGGCGACCAAAATTTGGCTTTTATTAGGTTACTTAAGGCACCATTCATGTCATATACCCGAAGGCTCTTTAAGACATAAATGGACCAATCTTATTTGCACCATATACCCTAAGGCTCTTTAAGATATAAACAAGACAAAAATTAAGCAACATTATCCATTCCATATACCCTAAGGCTCTTTAAGGAATGAATAAGGCTATAATTTCACTTATTAAATTCTACTTACCCCATATACCCTAAGGCTCTTTAAGAGATAAGTAAAATATTTATTATTGTGATACATATAGTATGCCAAATTAAGTATTCTTAATGTGTACTCATCCTAATCACAAAGGAACTAAAGAAAACTTCTATTAACTAATTATTAACCAAAAAAAACCGCACAACTCTATTTATTAAACAATTATAAATAACGGTGAAATAAGCTAATGGGAGAAAAAGCCACAATTAACACTTATGAGCCTTAAAGAAATCCAACTATTCTTTGTTTAGCATTAAAACTTATACTCTACTCTATCATCTCTTGTTCTTCACAATTTAAAATTTCTAAGAAAGAAACTCGTGAATACTTAGACCTAACGAATAAGATCGTTCACTTTAACAAAGTCACATAGACTGGCAAACAAACTTAACTTAATAAATCAACTTCGCATAATTAAAATCAATTATGGGAACTTGCAAAGTCTTGACCTTTTCAAGCTAGACTTGCGTTTTATAGCTCCTTGTATAAAAGATTAGCAAAGACAATCTATTTATAGTTAAGGAGAAAGCTAAGATATAAAATCGGTCGGGTCAAAATTTACTTCACAATATCACCAATGGAAATACTACAGTTCGTGTCAAACTATTTTACAAATTTTTATATATATGAACAAATAAACTAAATATTAAGACTCTAAAAAAATCTAAAATTTTTCTGGGAAAACGGGTAACGTAGAACAATGGGCAAAGGTATGTAAGATCAAATCGATAAATATACTACCACCAAACAAAAATTAAACATTGTCCTCAAATGTTCCCTAATCTAGGCTAAAACCCCATACTAGAACTCAAAAAGTCGAATGCATAATCCAAGCATCTAAGAGAGTATACACAAAAATCTTAAAGCATTTAACAAGTATGCTAAAAGAAATAAATGAGTTAGTTCTATAATAATCTTAGGATATCAGATTTCCCCAAACTAATGGCAAGCAAAGGCTAGGAAGCTCGAGTGGACTGGGACAAAACACCAAACACGAGAGTCTTTAGAAAATTTTGGGTTAATCATGCAAACAATCACAAGCACAAACAACAAGAATCGGAAGAATACAAGCCTCCTCACATCACAATAGAAATAAGAAAGAAGATAGAAGGATAAGCATGGGGTGCCTCCCACGAAGCGCTTTGTTTTTGGTAACTGAGTCACATAGCTTGACTTGATCCCCGAATTCATTCGTCCTTAGAGAAAGTGTGGAGATCCTGGACTACCTTGGGTGGTAAGTCCCCTCCGAAGTAATGCTTCACACGATGACCATTCACCTTAAAGTTTGGACCATTGGGGTGAGATAACACAATTGTTCCGTATGGAAAAACTTTGGTGATGGTGAAAGGTCCTAACCAACGAGTTTTAAGCTTTCCGAAGAATATCTTTAGACGAGAGTTGAAGAGTAAAACTCGATCACCAACATTAAAAATTTGGTTTTTGATCTTTGAGTCGTGAAGCTTCTTTGTCCTCTCTTTATAAATTAAAGAATTCTCGTAATCTTGATCACGAAGCTCATTAAGCTCATTAAGTTGAAGCTTCCGGTGATCACCCTCGGTTTTAAGATCAAAATTAGCATGTTTCAAAGCCCAATATGCTTTATGTTCTAACTCGATAGGTAAATGGCAAGATTTTCTGTACACTAACTTGTAAGGCGTACAACCAATCGGTGTCTTATAAGCAGTATGAAATGCCCATAAAGCGTCATCTAGTTTGTCGGACCATGAGGCACGGTTTTCTTCAACCGTCCTTTCTAGAATACGTTTCAAGCCTCGATTGGACACCTCCACTTGACCGCTCGTTTGAGGGTGATAAGCAGTAGCTAGACGATGAGTGACCCCATACTTAGACATTACTTTAGCAAACTGATCATTACAAAAATGGGTCCCACGATCGCTTATAATAGCTCTAGGTGTACCGAATCGGGCAAAAAGGGATTTCAAAAACTTAACTACAACTCTAGCATCATTTGTGGGGAGCACCTTTGCTTCAACCCATTTTGAAAGATAATCAACGGCTACGAGGATGTATTTATTCCCATGTGAAAACGAAAATGGTCCCATAAAATCAATACCCCATACATCGAAGATTTCACAAACTTGAATAGCATTTTGAGGCATCTCATCTTGTTGTGAAATTTTGCCTTGTCTTTGACACGTATCACAAGATTTGATCATTGTATGGGCATCTCGATATATGGTTGGCCAAAGAAACCGCAATCAAATAACATTTCGAGCGTGGAATTGGCATCTTATGAAACGCCCGATGGGTCCTTCATTACAAGCTCTGAGAATATCAATAGCTTCTAGCCCAATGCACACACCGCGAATGATTTGGTTACCGCAGCAAATCGAAAAAAGATAAAAAGATCGTCCCATAAATAATAGTTTAACGTCCTTGAAAAACTTCTTCTTTGTTGAGTCATCATTCCCTTTGGTGATAAAATTCCCGCAAGGTAATTTGCATAGTCCGCAAACCTTGGGGTACGTCTCACTAGTAACGCACCAAGAGTGATTTTGCTCTCGACAGTCAGCCCTTCGTTGGGTTAAGAGTCGCTTGATAGATGTTGAACTTTTGCATTTTTCTTCTTGATGGCATAGTTTTCCAGAATCACAAGGAGAAAAGAGAAAGAATAGGACGCTATCGAGTCGTGTTCAAAAGTAGATGCCCAAGGCGACACGTGCAAGGTGACAAGTCAATTGTCGCATTCCAATTAGTCGGTGGGTTACATGATGACGTAAGCGTTCCAAAAGTACGAGGCGAGTGTTCAAACTCGAAGTCGAATAGTAAATAACCAATGGGATCGATAAAATATGTCGAATTCCGATATCGTCGAAAATGGCATTATTGATAATCATGAAAAGCTTTAGAGACCATTGTATCGCTAACAATGTCTTAAGAAACGACATAGTATCTATATGAGTAACATTTATGAAAATATAGTGACGCTCAAGAAGGTAGTCAAAAGTGATCGAACATAGTCAATATTTATATAAATTACCTTTATATAAATGAATAGGAGTAATCACGAAGATAACGTAAGGAATCAAAAAGAAGTCAAGTATTATAAAATCGCAATCCATATAATACTAAAAGTAATGCTCGAGGGAGTAAATATAAGTTACCGGGAAGTACGCGCGCACGGATATCGGATAAAACAAGGAGACACTCTAAATTTTGAAAAGTAGTCATAGTCTAGGTTTTGAAAACGACCCAGTTCTCTATGACCGGAGCTCTGATACCATTCTGTAACACCCCGCAAAATCGGACTGGCAGCGGAAAGGTATCATTGGGGTGCCACGTCATGGAACAAAGTACAAGTCATGGAAAACGACCTCAAAAGAGACGTTTTAAAATATATTTCAAATATTTCACATTCAACACATTAATAACATCAGAGTTTGCAAACAGGTCCCAACAGTTTTAAAATATGACACAACGTTTTCAAACATGCTATATAGATTAGATAAAAATTTCATCAATGTAAATAAGAAAAAGAATTTACAAAGCGCAGTATTTTCAAAGAATTTTTTAATCAAATGTATAAAATGTAGAGTATCCGATTACATATCCGGGCGGCTTCCCTCCGAGCAATGTACCTGAAATATGAGATTAAACATGCAAAACATCAACAATAATGTTGGTGAATTCATATGTTTAAGTAAAAACAGTATTTAAATAAATCAAGTAATATTTCACTAAGAAAAGTAGCATTACAACATTTCAAAGTATTATTTTTGAAATCCAAGTAGTGATTCAATAAATTAAGAAATGTTCAGCAGTGGACCACAAGATTCAAGTAATAGTAGATTATGAAACACATTCAATAGTCTAAAACATATATTATTGCACTAAGCTCATGACCCCTAAACCTTAACAAGTTTGTGCCCCAAATGTATAGGATGCTTGCCCACATCCTAAAAGTACTCCTAATGTTAAATGCACCATGATCAACTTGTGACCCCAAAGAAAGGTGGGGATTGTCAGTCCCGATAGATCTACCCATAACATTTGCGCTTACTACAATAGCAATTAACGGTTCATGATAAGTAGGGACTTAATGGCAAGAAGGTAACTTATACAATAATATTCAGGCATTAATTTGGATAGCATACAATTTGTAAACACTTGTGTCCAAAAGTAAAACAAGTAACGTGTTCAAAACTCACGGTTCTATATATAGGTATTCAATGACCTCAAATCAGGTAGTAAGGAAATCAAGATTTAGTAAAAATAGTCATGTAATGTTTAAGTAGTAGAAATCAATAAGTTTACTTAGTAAAAAGAGCATGTATTCCAAGAATTATGTATAGTTATTCAATAACTAGTTTACAAAAATGCAAGACATGTGCAACACCAAGTCGGGTCAAAACTAAAGTCTTTTTCTAATCCATATGGATGTATAACCTTTATACATACTCCATTAAGCATCTACTAAGTGTCGATACTCAATTCCTATCTTAAATGTCCATGTACACAATTTACCATTTTCAAATTCCTAGACGTAAAAGTCTATTTTCTGGTTTAGGTCAGATTCATGAGAGCATTGTTCTCAAACAATTAAGGCTATGAGCATGAGGTTTGAACCTCTGGAAAGCCCTTGGAGTCTAGTTTCCATAATGTTAAACCAATCATTCCAATTGTTTACCATCTAAGAGAAAAGTCCAATTTACTAACTGAAACTCAAAACAGAAAACTTACTTTCCAGAATTTAGTCATTTTCTTTTAATCATATCTATTTATCTATGATAGGTATGAATGTGAGGTTTTCTCCCCTGGAAAACCACATGAGTTTAGTTTTCAAAACATTTGGCCAATCATCCAACTCATTTACCAATCAATGGGAAATTAACTTTTAATAACTCAAGGTCAAAACAGCTTATGGACTGAATTTCTTACTTTTGCCCTTTTAGTCATAAATCCTAAACTAAAATAGCAATGAATGTAAGGACAAATTATGGAGCTTCCCTAAGATGTCTAGTATAGGTCCATGCTTTAAAAATCTAACTTTTAATTCAAAAACCTAGAGATTAACACATTTTCTAGTTAAAGGTCAGAACTGACTAATTTTCGTATAACGGCTATAAATCCTAAACCGTGATAGCTATGAGGTTGATTCCACTTGGAGAAGTTAGCTTATGATGTCTAGTTATCAAAATTGTTTTAAAACTCAACTTTTTAGTATGCCAATCTGTAGCAATAACACTTTCAAATCAGTATGTCCAGAATTGGTTCGCCGCCGTAATTTGGCCATATCTTCCTCATCCGAAGTCGATATGAGGCCATCCAATTCACCACTTCAAGCCCTAGATGTCTATTTTCCAGATATCTAATTATCTCAGTAGGCACAAGCTAAATTTTTTGAGAAAATGGCTCGACAATCTGCTGCTATCAAAACAGTCCCAAATTTCTAGTGTTTCGCCTAACACCACTACTCCTAAACCTCAACAATGCCAACCAAAATACCAATTAATGATCACAATCATCTCATCATCAAAATAATTCTTCAAAATCATAATCAACCAATATTCAACCAACTTATGGACATACTTATCCCTAAAATCCAATAAATCACAATGCATGAACAAAACCTTAATTAATCAAAATAATAAGAAAGTGAGGATACTTACAATGGGGTTTTCACTAGATGATGATCAAACGCACATCAACCCTAAATGGGTGTGTATGTCCGAGCTTAAATCAACCAAACAAGCCAAACCCTTAACTTTTGTAACTCTAATCTTGCAAATAATCACCCAAATACACTTTTAACAAGTCTTGAACCTTCAAAATAGATCAAACCCTTATGAATCTTCAAATCTTAAATAAAATTGATTTTCTTAAACTAATTGCATGGAAGATTTTATTACATAGGATGAACAAGGATTGGATATTTAGTGATATTGTGCATAATGGAAGAGGGTTTATAAAAAAAATATGATGATGATGGTTTCCTTGGTTTATGTCGATGGCAGAAAACAAAGAAAAGAGGGAATGAGAAAACTGCCTCTTATACTTCTATATTGTATGTGTGAGTTTCAATTTGTATAAGGTAATATTTTTATGGTTTTAACTTAACAAAATAATATAATGGGGTGTTTGTTTTGGTTCGGCAGCAAGAAAAGAAAAGGGAGGGGTGGGCTTTTTGTCCCATCTCTTCCTAACTAAAAAAACCCATAAGTATCGAGCCCTAAAACTAGTCCTAGCCTGACACTTTTCCTAAAAACGCAAATTTAACTCGGTTGCACATGTAAACTATAAAAAGACAATTTATCAATAAATAAAAATAGTCTTGGCACTCGAGGCCCAATTACGGAGTCGTTGATTTCTCATTTGCTCAAAACGGTTAAATTTTTAACGCATAGCACTTTTTGCTTAAATCCGATGATTTTCACCAAAATCGATAAAGTAATAAACGCTAAATTTACCAACACGGTAAAAGTAAAAGTAGAAATATTACTTTATTTGAAAAAAATATAGGATTAACGAATAAAATATTTACCCGAAAAATACGGGTTCTCACAGTCGACCACCCTAAAAGAACTTTGGTCCCTCAGAGTTCAACTAGCGACGGTTGAAGATGTAGAGAAGAAAAGGTGCAGATACTTGGCTTTGAATTGATCTTCTAGTTCCCAGGTGAAATCAGGTGCTTGTCGAGGGCTTCAACGAACTTTGATTATAGAGATACGGTTCTGCTTTAGTTGTTGGACCTCATGGTCTACGATCTTTAGATTAAGCATCAAACATGATTGAAGGGTTCAGCAAGATAATCAAACAAGATAGCAAACAAACATAAAATAAATAATGTTTAAGAAATGAAATGTCTACAAGGTGCTTGTGAATACGGATTAGTGGTTAAAAGTACTTAAATGAAAAGATGAGATATATCCATTGATGATAAAACAAGTGAAAACAAAGAATTAATAGAGCATATTAATGATTTGAGGAGTATACATCAAATGACAATATGTGTCAAGATCGAATATAAATTTGGGGTTGATAATCAACATGAACAGATGGATCAAATGAATTATTAATACACAAGAGAAGTGGATGTCAATACAAAGAGGTTAAAACGAGTTAAATATTTAAGGATTAGAGAATCGAAAAAAAGAGATTATAAATAGGGTAGCGAAGAATAAATAATCAATACAACGAAGGAATGATGGAATAGTGGAGAAAAAGAATAGTCATAGCATCGCGAGAGGAATGAATGAGAGTGTATGAAGAAACAATATAATATGTCACTAGCGTATAGAATACGAACATCTCAATGACTTAAGAGAGTATGTAAGAAGAACATACGTAAAAATTGTAATAATGATGAAACCGATAATATAGAGGATGATTCGCTTAAACAGATTATGAATCAAAGAAGTATGAAAAGTCAATTGTACGAGTAATAAGCCAACAAAGAGTCAATTGATCATAATAATGGGAAACAAAAGTAGATGTCAAGAATATTAAATTATTATAACGGTCAAAATAAATGAACGTAAGGAATTTTGGAAGACGGTAGAGTCATTCATGAAATTTACCAATGAGAACGAAGAAATTATTATCAATAATTAAAAGAGATATATTTCAAGAAAACAATACGTCAAGGATTTTAATTATGGGAATAATATGTCAAGAATGCTAAACAAGGAAACAAGATGACAAGGATGTTAAATAAGATTGGTGAATTAATTGTACAAACGAATAATGATCACAGGGAATGGATATATCCGTATCACAAAGCAAATAACACATCAAGTGTTATCAAAGAAATATTTTAAATAAAACTGTCATCATTAACTATGATAGTCAAGATTCTCACTTCAGAGTGGGGATGCTTGTTGTATCGTTCTCAAAGCTATTCCAGTCGGAAGACGTGACCTTCAGTATTGTGGCTTGTCTTGAGGGTCTTTACGCGTGATTTTGCTCTCGACATTCAGCCCTTCGTTAGGTTAAGAGTCACTTGATAGATGTTGAACTTTTGTATTTTTCTTCTTAATGGCATAGTTTTCCAGAATCACAAGGAGAAAAGAGAAAGAATAGGACGCTATCAAGTCGTGTTTAAAAGTATATGCCTAAGGCGACACGTGCAAGGTGACAAGTTAATTGTGGCATTCCAATTAGTCGGTGGGTTACATAATGACGCAAGCGTTCCAAAAGTACGAGGCGAGTGTTCAAACTCGAAGTCGAATAGTAAATAACCAATGAGATCAATAAAATATGTCGAATTCCGATATCGTCGAAAATGGCATTATTGATAATCATGAAAAGCTTTAGAGACCATTGTATCGCTAACAATGTCTTAAGAAACGACATAGTATCTATATGAGTAACATTTATGAAAATATAGTGATGCTCAAGAAGGTAGTCAAAAGTGATCGAACATAGTCAATATTTATATAAATTACCTTTATATAAATAAATATGAGTAATCACGAAGATAATCTAAGGAATAAAAAAGAAGTCAAGTATTATAAAATCGCAATCCATATAATACAAAAAGTAATGCTCGAGGGAGTAAATATAAGTTACCGGGAAGTACGCGCGCGCGGATATCGGATAAAACAAGGAGACACTCTAAATTTTGAAAAGTAGTCATAGTCTAGGTTTTGAAAACGACCCAGTTCTCTATGACCGGAGCTCTGGTACCATTCTGTAACACCCCGCAAAATCAGACTGGCAGCGGAAAGGTATCATTGGGGTACCGCGTCATGGAACAAAGTACAAGTCATGGAAAACGACCTTAAAAGAGACGTTTTAAAATATATTTCAAATATTTCACATTCAACACATTAATAACATCAGAGTTTGCAAATAGGTCCCAACAGTTTTAAAATATGACACAACGTTTTCAAACATGCTATATAGATTAGATAAAAATTTCATCAATGTAAATAAGAAAAAGAATTTACAAAGCACAGTATTTTCAAAGAAGTTTTTAATCAAATGTATAAAATGTAGAGTATCCGATTACATATCCATGCGGTTTCCCTCCGAGCAAAGTACCTGAAATATGAGATTAAACATGCAAAATGTCAACAATAATGTTGGTGAATTCATAGGTTTAAGTAAAATCAGTGTTGAAATAATTTAAGTAATATTTCAGAAGAAAAAGAAGCGTTACGATATTCCAAAGTATTATTTCTGAAATCCAAGTAGTGATTCAATAAGTCAAGAAATGCTGATGTAATCAAACAGTTTAGTGGACCACAAGATTTAAGTAATGGTGGACTAAGTACGTATTCCGAAGTCCAAAACAAGTAATGTAGACAAGAGAAACAAATTCACCAAGTCTAAGTATATATTATTATTGCACTAAGCTCATGACACCGAAACCTTAACGTCTGCCCTTAAGTATATAGAATGCATGCCAAAACATTCTAAAATTTTCAACATGTTAAATGCACCATGATCAACTTGTGACCCAAAAGTAAGGTGGGGATTGTCAGTCCCGATAGATCTACCCACAACATTCGCGCTTACTACACTAGTAATTTAACGGTTCATGATAGGAAAAAGGGACTTAATTGGCATTGAGGTACTTAGGCAATAATATTCAAGCAACAGTCTGGATTGCATACAATTTTGAAAGTACTTGTGTCCAAGGTAAAACATGAAATGTAATCAAAATTTACGGTTCCAAATGTATGTATTCAATGGTATTAGATCATGTAGTAAGCAAATCAAGTTTTAGTATAAGCGTTTATGTACGTTTATGTAGTAAAATCAAATAATTTACTTAGTAAAACGAGCATGTAATCTCACCCCAAAATAGTTTATGAAAACCATTAAAAGAGAAAAAGTGGGGCTATGAACTCACCGGTTATAGAAGAGAGGAGAGCAATAGAGAAATCAAAACCAACGAGAAGATTCCGAGAAATTAGCCGGGACCTACATCATAAGTCGCGACATAATATTATAAAGTATTCCAAGAATTATGTATAGTTATTCAATAACTAGTTTACAAATATGCAAGACATGTGCAACACCGAGTCGGGTCAAAACTAAAGTCTTTTTCTAATCCATATGGATGTATAACCTGTAGACATACTCCATTAAGCATCTACTAAGTGTCGATACTCAATTCCTATCTCAAATGTCCATGTACACAATTTACCATATTCAAATTCCTAGATGTAAAAGTCTATTTTCTTGTTTGGGTCAGATTCATGAGAGCATTTCTCTCAAACAATTAAGGCTATGAACATGAGGTTTGAACCTCTGGAAAGCCCTTGGAGTCTAGTTTCCAAAATGTTAAACCAATCATTCCAATTGTTTACCATCTAAGAGAAAAGTCTAATTTACTAACTGAAACTCAAAACAGAAAACTTACTTTCCAGAATTTAGTCATTTTATTTTAATCATATCTCTTTATCTATGATAGGTATGAATGTGAAGTTTTCTCCCCTGGAAAACCACATGAGTCTAGTTTTCAAAACATTTGGCCAATCATCCAACTCATTTACCAATCAATGGGAAATTAACTTTTAATAACTGAAGGTCAAAACAAATTATGGACTGAATTTCTTACTTTTGCCGTTTTAGTCATAAATCCTAAACTAAAATAGATTTTAAATTGAATCCAAGGAGAGATGAAAGATCATGATGTCTAGTGTCTAACAAAGTTTAAAACCTCAACCTACTATACAAAAAGCTTGAGCAAAACAAGTTTTCCAACAGCCGCTCCAGATTCGACCTTTTTCCGTAAAAATGTCATATCTCCTTCATCCGAAATCGTTACAAAAGCGTCAAATTCGCCACATGTACCTAAGACCTATATATATCCACCCATGTCTTTTGTTTACAGACCCTAAGCCAAAAAAATTTGAGAAAACACCACGTTTTCCTACTGATTTGTAACAGTCTACAATTTACAATTCCAATTCAATCCAAAACACTTCCAAATCCTCAATTAATCCATCACAAGGCCAAATTATAACAAGGTAACATATCTACTAATCCATATCATCCTTATTCAAGATTAATCTAAGATTGACCATAAAACTTCATGCATGTTCATAGAATCAAAATCAAGAGCATGCATTTACTAGGAAATCAAAACAATAAAAAGGGGTTTAAGATAAATAATTTTAACTTACAAAGGGATGGTTTAAATGATCAAACACAAACCCTAGGAGGGGTTGTGTAGGCTGCCAAATCCACCAAGTGTAAACCAAAGAAAACCCTAACCTTTTTCTACTCCAATCCTTGTTGTAACCACTTATTATCAAACCCTTAATAATCTTGTAGCCTTCAATCAAGTGGAACCCTAAAAACTCAAATCTTCAAGAAATCAAAAACCCATGAGGTCCATGCATGATGATTTTTATTGATGGAGGATGATTAAGGTTTAATTTATATGTAATTTGGGATAAGAAGGAAGGGCTTTGGTGGAGATTTGAAGGTGGAATGGTGATTTTTCTCTTGGGGCTGTCGAATAAAAGAAGAAGGAGAAAGAAAACACCGAATTTTGTTATTGTGTGTGTTTTTATGGATTTTTATAAAAAGAGTATGAATAATATAAATGGGTGTTTGTTTTGGTTCGGCAGCAAGAAAAGAAAAGGGAGGGGTGGGCTTTTTGGCTCATCTCTTCCTAACTAATAAAACCCATAAGTATCGGGCCCTAAAACTAGTCCTAGCCCGACACTTTTCCTAAAAACGCAAATTTAACTCGGTTGCACATGTAAACTATAAAAAGACAATTTATCAATAAATAAAAATAGTCTTGGCACTCGAGGCCCAATTACGGAGTCGTTGATTTCTCATTTGCTCAAAACGGTTAAATTTTTAATGCATAGCACTTTTTGCCTAAATCCGACGATTTTCACCAAAATCGATAAAGTAATAAACGCTAAATTTACCAACACGGTAAAAGTAAAAGTAAAAGTAGAAATATTACTTTATTTGAAAATATATATATATAGGATTAACGAATAAAATATTTACCCGAAAATACGGGTTCTCACACACATAAAGTGACACTTCACCCAATTAAGTACTAAATTTGTGTCTTCACACCTTTTTAACATCTTTTCTAAATTGGAGAGGCACGAATCAAAACTATCCCCAAAAACCGAGAAATCATCCATAAACACGTCCATAGTTTTTTCTATCATAACATGGAATATGGCCATCATACACCGTTGGAAAGTACTGGGAGCATTACACAAGCCAAAGGGCATGCGACGGTAGGCGAAAGTTCCATACGGGCATGTGAAAGTAGTTTTCTCCTGGTCTTGGGGATCTATTGGTATTTGGAAATACCCTGAAAATCCATCTAGAAAACAATAAAACTCATTTCAGGCTAATCTCTCTAACATTTGATCCATAAACGGTAATGGAAAATGATCTTTTCGAGTTGCTTCATTTATTCTTCTATAGTCGATACAAACTCTCCATCCGGTAACTAAACGTGTCGGAATTAATTCATTCTCTTCATTAGCAACAACGGTTATTCCTCCTTTCTTTGGAACACAATGCACTGGACTAACCCATGGGCTGTCGGAGATCGGGTAAATCATACCGGCATCAAGAAGTTTTAAGACCTCCTTTTTGATTACCTCATGAATTTTTGGGTTAACCCGTCTTTGACTTTGAACCGTGGGTTTGTAATCATCCTCCATCAAGATTTTGTGTGTACAAAAACGAGGGTCGATACCCTTGATGTCGGTGATTTTCCAAGCAATGGCCCGTTTATGAGATTTAAGCACTTTTAAGAGAGCATCTTTTTCATCATTTTTTAAACCTTTTGCAATAATTACTGGTAACTTGTCGTTTTCTTCCAAGTAAGCATATTCCAAGTGAGACGGTAAATCTTTTAACTCTAATTCCGGAGGCTCTTCAATTAAAGATTTTGCCTCGGTAACTTCTCTTTGTTTAAGGTCCATCGGAGGAAGTTGAAATGGGTCATCATTTAACAATTTTTCAATTAAGCAAATATCTCCCTCCTGATCGCAATCGGCGTAATCAATTTCCGGTAAAATCGAATCGTCCTTAAGATAAGCTTCGATTTCTTCCAAAATGAATTTGGAAGTAAACGGCTCAGACGTCGGGGTGGGATTGCCACCCGAAAAATTAGAAAATTCTAGCAATTCCGGAGCATACTCCTCACAAACTGCATCAATGATGTCAATTCGGTTTACCGACTTATCATTTGTAGAGGAGTATCTCGTGGTTTGATATAGATTAAAAGTGACGGCTTCGTTATCAACCCAAAGGGTTATTTCTTCTCCATAAACATCAATTAAAGCACGACCGGTCCTCAAAAAGGATCTCCCAAATATGAGAGGAACTCGAGGATCGGCTTCGAAATCGACTACCTTGGAATTTTGTTTGCTCTTTATCCGTTGTCTCCTCGGTTTCTCGTTCCACTACCTTTTCAGGATTAGTAGGAATTGAGGGTCCCTCGTAAGCAACACCACTTTGAGTAGTGATCGCTTTCATCTCACCCTTCGGGTTTGGAATGGTATTACTCGGAAGAGTACCCGAAGTTGAGGCTTGGTTTTGAAACAATCCACATATCATGTTTTGCAAATTATTTTGAAAGGTAGTTTGTTGATTCATCATGACGGCTTGTTGAGATTTTATCGTGTTTTGAATTTCATTCTTAAGGTCTCCTTTCAACGAGTTGATTTGATTTTGCATGTTTCTCAACATTTGATCGTTATTTCTCTTGTAACTCGAAAAATCATTTGAAATCTCTTGTTGAACTTGATTATTAGGCACTTGAAAATGTTGGTTTTGAAATCCTTGGTTTTGAAAATTCGGAGCATGATTATTTTGAGCTTGAAAACCTTGATTACCATGAAAATTTATTTCCCCGATTAAAATTATTCCCTTGACCTTGATTATTAAACCTATTTTGACCATTGTTTTGCACCGGAGCAAAACCTGGTGGTGCCATTTGATTACTAACACGGTTCGGAGGGTTCACTTGGTTGTAAGTACCCGTAGTTGCACAAACACTAGCTTGAGTGTTATCGGTAGCTGGACAATTATACCAAGAATGGGCACCACCACAAGTAACGCAGGTTTGCTCAACTGCTTTAACCGGAGCGGGAGTGAACAACTTATTGTTCAGAAACAACTCAACTAAGGCGAAAGTTGGTCTGGCAAGCTTATCAATTCTCTCATCCGTCTTACTATCACTTTCCCTAGAAGTCAAATTCAACCTAGAGAGGAATTGGTTTTTCGTGAATAACGCACGTTTGATTTGGTCTCAATTATTTTCAAAGCTTCCCTCTATTCGTCTTACCACAAAAAGATTTTCCACGCCTTCGCGCACGTTAAGAGTCTTGATCTTAGTCGTGTAAACCGTTATAAAAGTACACTTGGTTAATTCCGTAAATTCGTGGTGAGGACAAGCTCTAAGCATTTCCTTAAATCGTCCCCACGCTTCACTAAAAGACTCATCGAATTTTTGGGTAAATCGAGAGATTTTATTCTTTAAGTGAGTCGTTTTCGAGGGAGGGAAAAATTGATTCACAAATTTGGTTACGAGATCCTCCCAAGTCAAGATCGAATTTGGTGGTTCTTTCTCGTACCAAGTTTTAGCAGCCCCCTCGAGTGAATATGGAAACATCATTAGCTTAATCACATCGTTTGGCACATTCCTAAATCGTAGAGTCGAGGTAATCCTTTTGAAACTATTGATATGAGCATGAGGATTTTCGTTCTCTAAACCGTGAAACGGGTTCGCTTGAACCAATTGAAGCAAATTTGTTTTAATCTCAAAATGATCCGCATTAATTTCCGGTAAAACGATAGCTTCTCCGTACCCTTCCGTGGGTGCACGGAGTAGCTCTTCCATTGTACGTTCCGCCATTGGTGCAATGATAGTACGAAGCTCGTTTCGACAATGTTTGTATTCACTCCTTTATTTCGACATTCTCGGAATGGTTACGTTGAATTATTTGGAAAATTGGAATTTCTAGTGCGCATGCACTAAACTAACAAATGAAAAAAAATGAGAAAAGGAAATATTTTTGTTTACCAAATAATCAACAAACTTAGGGTAACTCTCTTAAGTAAAATAAATTTTACAAAAGAGGTGCGCCTTTTTCGTAAGTGACACAAAACGGTAAAAAAAATTTATCTTGAATCTTTGGTTCGGGAACTTAATGATGGATAATACTTCAATTGAAAGTATTATTTGTTTGTGTTCTTTTACCAACTTTGTTAAAAAAAAATTTTATTTCTTAATGAATTCACAAGAAAAATTAAACAAATCCGAAAGAGCAAATATTTTTGTATTTTTCTTATTTAATAATCTTCTAATTAAACTAAAAAGAAAAGAAATATATATATATATTTTTTACTTTTATTTTTTTTAATTTGTTTTTATATTTTTGATTTTCTCAAAAGCGTAACTTTCGAAGACGAAAGGTTCTCCAAATCACGATCAACAAACTTCAAACGAAAGAATCTTAATCACAAATCCCCGGCAGCGGCGCCAAAAAGAATTTCAGCCCTAAATTAAGCTATCTAAATAAGCTAATTATCACTAAATAAGCTAAAACAGATCTAGATTTACTATTAAACTACGTGTGCAACAAATTTTAAAATCTAAATCTAGCTTATCCTAACTAAATTTTTAGATTGAAAATGAGCAAAAGGCTGTTTACTAATGCTGATGCATTTTACAGTTGATAGGTAAAACTCAAAACTAAAACATGCAGGCCTAAGAACTTGGATCTAATATCATTTAAACTACTAAACTAACATAAAATGATCAAAAAGGGCAGCTAAAAAAAGTATTAAGCACAAATAGCTTATGGATCTGACTATGACCTCAAGCATGTCATAAAGCTTACAAAAACCTATTGAAACTTGATTCAGCCAAATTAAACTTATAAATTCTACTCTTATAAGCTTAAATAAGTGATTTAAAGTGAGCTTAAAGGACTAAATAGCCTCAAGCAGTACTAACTTGAGTTAGTACTGCTTGACCCAAACACTCCTTTAAGTTGCCCAAAACCATTTTAAACTTATAATTTTAAGATTTAAAGAGCAAAATTCAAATACCAGATAATAATAAGCTTATAACAAACTTGATGAACATATTTCAACAATCAAATAAGCAAAAACAATAAGCTAACAACTAATGCTAATATTTTTGGTTTTTATGACTTTTATAACAAAAACATGAAAACTAAAGATCAAACATCACAAGATGAACTAAATAAGCATTATACACAAATAATAAGCAAATTATAAGCTAACTAAACTAAATTAAAGCAAATAATAATTCAGGTTTAAAATTTTAGATATGAAACAATATGTAAAGCTAACTATTGTAAATTTAAGCTTAAATGTAAAGCAATAACATACATGAGCAGCTTTGCTCCTAAACAAGGCATAAAATTAAGTTCAAAAATTAGCTATCAACAAGCTCCAGCTTATCAAGTGATAAGCTGGTATGTCAGAAACCCATCCATGTTTGGTTTTCCCTTCCATTTCATAGAGTTGCGTGGTAATATTTGGGAGTGGAGTTTGAATGTCATTAAGTCTAATGAGCAAAATAAGCGAACACATCAGAGTTAGATAAAATGACAGCTCATTTAAAGAGCTTTATTGAGATTAAGAGATTATCAAACCAAATTGCTTTTTAAGTAAAGCTTAAGTTGCATATTAAAATGAAAACACACTTTTTATTAATAAGAGAATAACAGATTACTAGCTTGAAAAACAGATTACATTTACTGAATTAAGAATTATAAAAGCTAAATTACAAAAGCTATTTTAAACTACACTATTCTAGCTTAAGAGACTACTCCTTCGATCCCATTTTGTGATGATGAATGCCCTTTGTATTTACAGCAGATATGGAAGCTACCATATCTTCCAAGTTTGTTACACGCTCCTTTTAATCCACACCCCTGTCATTCCTCTCAATCATTGTTCTCTTTTCAATCTTCACCGTTGGATCTTTAAGTAGAGCACAATAGATACAAAACGTATTGCCAACGTGGCAATCCTTTTGCTCAGATGGCTGTGTGCTTCCTTTTACAAGGGATTGTAGTGCAAAAATACCCTTCTTGTGTGTTTTACTTGCCATCCACGTGTGTCCACCCTTTAGGTGTTGTTGTCCACTGAGAGCCTTGGTGACGTTTTTACTCTGCCAACTCATAACTTGGGTACACGAATCTTAGAGACCACGCTGTCAATTGCCCTTATCCCCCATTGATTTTAAAATGTGGGTAATTGCTGTCAGATCTGATCCATGGGTTTATATATAAACAGATAACCGACTGTTATTTCTTATATAAGAAAGAATAAACGGTGTTAGTTTTAGGGCTTTTGTGTAATATGATTTAACTATGAGACTTATTTGGGTGCATTTTTGAGGTATTGTTTCTTTTGTGGCAGGACAGGAGTTTACCATAATGTTTAGACTTGTGACTTATTGCTAGAAAACTTGAATCCTTTTCGTCTCTTTGTGTGCTGTTTTCCCTTCCGTGTCCCGTGTTTTGTTCCGTTTTTAGGCCGTTTTCTATGTTGATATTTTTGCAATATCCGTACCTACACTTCACAATGACGAAAACGTGCAATAGACAGCATAATTTGCTCAATAGTTATCATTTAAGGCATTTTTGTTAGATAAAAGGATATGGTGATTTCACACATATCGAGTATGCCATCTATTATTGAATAAAAAATATGATTGTGAGGCAGCCGTTTTGTAAACGTCTGTAAATTTATAAAAAATTTGAGGGCCTGTACGAAATTATATAATGAGGTCTTTCGAGAAGGAATGTTATATAAAGTGTCATTTTTTATAAGATATAATGCAATTAGTTATCTAAACGTTCAACATATTACTCATTTAAGATATTTTCTCATTTAAATATTTTTTTTCTTCGTAAAAAATATGTGTAAACATCAAGGTTATAAATAGCGTGAGGCGTGGCGTGGCGGCATGGCCAAGCCTCATGCCTTTGCGAGCCATGTCGAGTCATGGCGTTTTTAAGGCGTGACTTAAAGCGGCACAAAATATGAAAATATTTATAAATTTATATATTTATATCATATTACAAATATATTGAGTTTACAAAAAGCGTCATACATAAAGAATAAAGTCAAGAAACTATCTTTGCATGTAATCTTTTTCATTTCTATATAAAAATACGATTTTTATCGAAATTGAATTCAAAAAAGCCTTTACGCATCACGGCTTATCGCGTCTTATCACGTTTCTTCACTCCTCATCTCATTTCAAGCCTTAAGCCCAAGCCTTGGTCTATTGAGTGGCGTGGAGGTCACGCCTCGCGCCTTTGCGAGGCCTTTACGCGCCTTTTAGAACCATGGTAAACATGCACAAGACACATTTTCGGGCCCTTGAAAATCTTGGGGGCCTATGCGGTCGCCCACCTTGCACACCCTCAAAGACAGCCCTGTGGGAGACTATGGTTGTGTTCAAAGAAGAAGAGGCAAAAAGAAAGCTAAAAACATAACCCACATAGTGACGTTTTATTCATGGGTAGAATTGTAATTGATATGTCTATTGTATGTTTTTTCTAGCCTTAATTCATTTAATTAAGAATTAAGTGTTAATTTGGATATTTGTGAGTGTTTATAGGTTTTGAAAAGATATTGATGTAATAAAGAAATTTGAAAGGACATTGATGTAATTTTTGTAAGAATATAGATGAAATTATCTCTGTTTTCTTATTGAATCTACACATGAAACTTGCCCGTCCATCGGGCGGGTGGTCCAGCTGATGCTCTATCTGTTTTCATTCACATATATTGGACCCCCCATCTTAACTGTTGAACAAACAGTCGAGAGAACCAATTCTCAAAATCAAGCACCTCCTTAAATAGTATGTTCAAATGTTATTCTTAACATACGATCTTTGCTTAAGTGTATGCTAATTGGAAGGTATTTTCTTTGTTTGCATATAAGCATAGGGATATAGTGGAAGGAGTCTGTTAAGAGTCAAAAGCAAGCGAGGATTGAACGTTCTCTGTTTATACAAAGACGACAACCATTCAAACTCAACGACAAACGTTGTTTACAAAGAAGTCTTATGTCGTATTTAAATAGGCATCATTGTTTTCTATATACAACTTCCTGAATATATTTTGTATTACTACCAACAACTTTGTTTCGTTGCAATTTTTTAAAATTATTATGTGTTGTTCAGTAGAATTTTTAAAAAAGCATACCCTGAGATGAACGAGCTTCAAGCTCCTTTGAATACCATTCTTCTGATTGAGGGGTTCCCAATGCATCTCCTCGTGTAAGATAAGTTTTGATATTATTCGATTATAATGACGCAATACATAATAATGCAAAATTAATCTTCAGGTTTGATATTCTCACCTCATTGAGTTTCTGCCTCCGGTCCATCTCCAGGTTCGATAGTCTCTCTATTCAATAAAAATTTTCGAAAAGCAAAGAAAAGATTAACAAATTCTCTCACAGTTTTTACATCCATGTCATGTGTGGAGGTTATGTACTTGAACGTTTTCTCTTCTTGCGTCCAACTGGTCACCTGCATTGCTTTAGACGCTCTCACTTGTATTTGATTAAAATAGTTCTCCTTTTTATCATCATCAGTGAATGTTTTAACTTTTTATTATCTAAACATGTCTCTCACTTCCTCTGAGTGGTTCATAGATTCATCATAAAAGTAATATTTAACACACACATCAATCACATTTTCAGGAACATCAATTATCTTTGACAACTTTTCATAGCCCTCCACCGGGAGTCGATGCATGTTTTGTATAACTTGCTCTCTATACTTTAACTCTGTCTTTGTAAGCACTACCTTCTCATCAACCTACAATTTATTTAATTACGGTGAATACTTCATCTTTTATATAATAAAAGAAAACCCAAGTGAGGACTTTTATATTTCCAAAAAAATGACTCTTTCGTTATTAGGTAAAGTTTTTTTAATTAGATGTTTATATTTAGATATAGTGAAATAATTCAAACTATTTATTTCCTAATTTGCCTAACAATTATAAAAAAATGTTTGATGTCCAAGAAAGTTAAAATACTCATAGGCTTGAATGCTATTTTTTCATAATTGTAGTTTAAAAATATATATTTCTTTAAAAGCATGGCCTCCTGTTCCAGCAACATCTATACATTATATAAGCCGAAATCAAATAAGCTCGTAAACCCGCATATAAATCGAAACAAAGACCTCCTTAATAAACCTTATAGTTCTCTATGTTGTTGTCTAATAATATCATAACTTATTATACAAGCATCGACTAATATCTATTTCTTTCAAAATTTAAAGATGTTTAGTCGTAGGATACGAAATGCTACAAACTAAACTCAAGATTTAAAAAAAAAATCTTAAGGCCTGTTTGGTTCCCAAACTTCAAATAGCATGTTTTGAAATACAATCAAATTTTGAAAATACAGTTTTAAAAAACCCAATGTTTAAAAACTCATGACATGTTTGGTTCGCAAGATATGTGTAGAAGGATTCTCAGCATATAGAAAGTAAATGACAATATCTTCCTTAATTATGCCATCATCTTCATCAACAAATAAAAAACCTCCAAAAAAACGCAGCAAGAAATATAGTTTCAGTTTCCATCAACAAAAATGTTTTTTATTATATAGATCCAACCATGAAAAGAAAATAGACATAAAAATTGATTCGATGAGCCCTTACTAGGGGTGAGCAGAAAAAACCGAAAAAACCGAAACCAAACCGAAAAAACCGACCAAAACTAAAAACCGATGGTTTGGTTTTTACTTTTTCAAAAACCGAAAAATTTCGGTTCGGTTTCGGTTTTCGTCCAAAAACCGAAGCATAAAAACCGAACCGAACCGAACCAGTTTTATAATAATATATAATTAATATAATATAAATAAATAAATAATAAATCCAATTTTTAAATTCATATTTATTTTATTATGGAATTATATATATATATATATATATATATATATATATATATATATATATACCCCGGTAAAATATAATAAACACCCAAAAACTGTTAAGAACACTGGAATGTGACTGACATGTCACATTAACCTCAAGCATGTAGCTTGAACTTCCACTACCGTATGACATACAATACGAAAACAGCCCTAGACAATAAAAATGACTCCAATAGGGAAAAACCACTTACACGTACAGAAGGCAAAACATAAGAAACACTTAGAAAATTAAAATCCTTCATCAGCTTCCAAGCCTTCACAATATCACAAGCACTACGCGACTTCTTCAAACGACATGACATCAATTTAAGCCGCACCGTGTTCATAATACACTCAACCACCTGATTAACCGTTCTTTTCATATTCTTGAACAGCCGACCATTTTTCTCTTGCAATATGAAATAGGAAGTAGCACCCCACCACCAATTAAGGCAATAACACTTTTAGAATCTTTTCTATGCTGCAAATGAATTATAATCATCATGATATAATAAAATGAGACGTGTTAGAACTTGCAAGACCATCAACTTCCTTAACTAGATTCCAAACCTGTTGAGAAAAAGGACATTCAAAGAATAGGTGGTCATGCGAATCCGGTTTAGTTTCACAAAGCGAACAGGTCACAAGCGCATAGATCATATTATCCCAATGCCTCAATGTGTCTTGAGTCTTTATCCGACGACGAATGACCAGCCAAAGATAATACAGCGTGCCCTTAGGACTACAACCTTAAAACCAAACCAGCTTCATAGACCACTTACCTTAGGTACACGAGCACGAATAGTGTTCCAAACAGTGTGTGCTGAAAACGAACACACTAAACCATCCTCATTTCGCCATTCCAACAGATCATGAGAATTAGGAACCAAACAGTGACAAACATTTGCAATTAA
Organism: Tanacetum coccineum; assembly: GCA_026074375.1. Taxonomy (NCBI): domain Eukaryota; kingdom Viridiplantae; phylum Streptophyta; class Magnoliopsida; order Asterales; family Asteraceae; genus Tanacetum; species Tanacetum coccineum. Next base: position 76,683 of record BQNB010005622.1, read on the forward strand.
AACTCGATACTTACATAACCAGCTTGAAGTGGCCCATCGAGGATACCAAGTCAAAATCAAATCACATACCTTAGCTCCTTTGTTGAAACCCTCCAAAAAATGTCCTCTAGATGAAATCAAATCAGCCAAATGACTTTGAATGCATCCAACTATCAAACCAAAACACTATAGTTAAACCGTTCCAAGCTTTTTTTTTTTATTCCCCCATATGACCCCGATTAGAGGAACGAAAAAAGCCCCCCTTTGAGAACATCTCCTCTAACCCCCAATCATGTTACCACGGAGGATATCCCAAAAACTTCAACCAGCAATTATACACATGAAATCCATTCACCCAGAAGCTACTCCTTTCGCACAAGAAGTTTCCAAACCTGAGTTGTCATGAGCGCCTTATTAAAATTGTCCAGCCACGAATGCCGGACCCCCTTCATCATAGGGATGACAAACAACATTCCATGCCGACATATTAGCCTTGCCACCACCTAATTACCTACACCAAAGGTAAACCACTCATGGATTTGCTCCGTAATCAAGTAAAATACGAGTAGAAGCATAAACAACCGAAGCCACCAAAAGACTTAAACGAGCCAAGAACATACTTTAACAAGTTGAAGCCCTTTCAGCAATCGAAAGGAATTGTTCTTCCAATTATCAACACGAATTTGCACCTTTTTCCAGCAACTTCTTTACAATCTCTAAATACAAATCTTGATGAAACAAGCGAATCACTAAGATACTTAACCGAAGATCTACCTCTTCAAATGGGAAGAAATCTGAAGCAATACATGCTTGACCATAATTGTTAACTCCACAAAAGTAGGCCGTACTATTGGGAAGACTAGGAGTTAAGCCTGATACAAGCTTGAAATCATCCAAAGCTGCCATAATAACACTAGTCGAGCTGGTATCACCATAAGCAAACAAAAAAAGATCATCCGCAAAGTAAAGATTCACCAAATCTAATTTGGAACAGTAACGATGATAAGCAAAAACCTCTGACTCACGAACCCGTCTCCTAATAATGAGAGTCAAAATCTCCATAACAAGGGTTACACAAAGATAAGGGCAGCAGAGGAATCACCTTACTGAAGTCCCCTTTTTAAAACCTTTGAAATACCCATGTAAAGAACCATTGATACAAATTGAGAACGAGGTAGATGTAACACATTCCATGATCCAACCAATCATACGATCATGAAAACCAAATTCCATAAGACACGTCTTCAAAAAATCCCAATCAACTGTATCATAAGCTTTCTGAATATCGACTTTAAAAGCACAACGAGGAGATCCACGGTTCAAATGATAATTATGCATTAACTCTTGAGTGAATTAGAATATATTTCGATATGCTTCTCCAGGCACAAATGCGGACTGATTAGGATGCTGATAAACCCTTAAGCTGTATATGAATAGCGATTTGCAATATCTTTGCTAATGCATTTAAATAATACATTACAACAAGAAATAGGACGAACGTCATTTACCCGAGTAGGAGCAGCAACCTTTGGGATTAAAGCAATAATAGTGTGATTGAGCTCCTTCAAAAGCTTGCCATTAATGAAGAATTCACGAACCGCAAGGATCACATCATTCCCCACAATATCCCAAGCTTCTTAAAGAAAAGCGTCTGAAAAACTATATAAAGGGTGGGGGAAATATAGGGGGGGGGGGGGGGGGAGGGGTGAGGGGTGAAAAACATCAGGCCCAGGCGATTTCTCATTACCCATAGAAAACATGGCATTCTTAATCTCCACATCACTAACCATCCGTGTCATATCCATAGCAACATGCTCCTCTAACTTGCGAGAAAACAAATTAGACATGTTTAGATTGGTCACATTACCTGGCTGCCCAAGGAACATTTCAAAGTGGGAAACAAAAGCATCAGGAACCTTGTCATTCTCAAATAACAGCCCCTCATTATTAGTAACAACATCAATACGGTTTCTACTCATACGACTCTTAACCGCCTTATGAAAATAAGCCGATTAGCATCACCTTCCTTAAGCCAATTAATCTTCGCTTTTTGTCTCAAGAACCGCTCTTCCAATAACACAGCCTCATTAAACGCTTGGACAGAAACCACCTCCTCCTCACGAAGAATATCATTAAAAGAATCTAAGTCCAGGTCCCTTTGCACCCTATCAAGCTCATGACGAATATTTTTTACATTCTCATGAATGTTACCTGTATTAAAAAGCAATTTATGAAACGGCTTCTTTAATCGTCTAAGCTTTTTGAACAACTCCTATGTCACATATAGAAACCCTCTCACAGGGCGTGTTCCAACAATTCGACACCACCTCCTTAAACCTAGCATTAGAAACCAGAATGTTAGAAAATTTAAACGGCCTTGGTTTCTTCATGATGGTCCAAGGAATATTAAGGACAGCAGGAGCATGGTCCGACATACGGTATGGCTGGAAAATAGCATGAGCTCCTTGACACATATCAATGAACTCAATATTAGCCAACACATGATCAAGCTTCTTTAGAACCCCTTAATTTCCTTTCGGTTTCTGATTCCAAGTAAACTTGAGACCAGATTGTTGAAGATCCGAAACTTTAATCTCATCAACACATTGTTTGAACTCCCTCATTGCAATATCAATAGAAGAAGATCCAGCAGCCATATCATCAAGAAATAAAGTTGCATTGAAATCGCCTAATAAACACCATCGACGTTATCTAACAAGCTGCTTATGCATCACCAAATTACTCCACAGACGACGCCTATAAGTATACCTGTTATGAGCATAAACAAAAGAACAAAAAATTTCATTCTTCTCCATTTTTAACCATAATCGCGTGTGAATAACCTGGTCATCAGAATGAATAACCAAGATATCAACCTCGTTACGGTTCCACCCCAAAAGAATTCGAGAGCCTTTAGAGCACGAAATGCTATTTGAGGTCCAATCCCAACTATTAAAAACACGAGCACGTAACTAGTCTAAGTTTGAATCACGAACATGTGACTCAAGGATAACATAAACTGAAAGTTGATTTTCAAAGATAACTTGTTTAACTTCTCTTTGTTTCGGGGAGAAGTTCAAACCCCAAATATTCCAAGAAGCTATGCTACACATTAAGAACTGAATCAACGAGAGTGCTTGCCCCCTTCGTGTTCATGCGATCATCTCCTTGCTGTTCTTCCATCGTAATCTCCTCATCAATATCCTCGCTATCACTCTCATTAATAATACTAATACTATTCTACCCCGAATCATTTGTTACCATCTCATACTCATTTAAAGCATCAAACGAGTTTTTTAACTTCACCACACTCTCCGTAGGAACATTCAGATCAACAAGATTAATGGGAGCATCTGAAGATTCTTTAGAAGAGCTAGGCTGATTGGTATCACTTGTAGTGTTGGAACTAGCTTTTTTAGGCCTATAAACAAATGAGGATTTAGGCTTGTTGAACTTAATCCCCTCAATCTGCCTATTGTGAGGATTTTCAATCGATTTCCCTTTTTTCTTCTTATTAGTAACAGTCACAAAACCATCATCGTTTTCCTTTGCAGCTTGTTCATGCTCACTTACCTTTGAAACCTTCGCAACTATCTTTTTGGGACAATTAACACCATCATGCCCAAAACAATGACAATCAAGACACAAAGGCGGTTTCCATTCGTATTCGACCTTAATAGTTACATTAGTGTGTCCCTTTCCATCCTCAAGAGGAACTGCCAATATCACTTCTTTTTTGAGATCGTTCTCAGCAGAAACCTCAATGAGAGCACGAGCAAAGCCAATACGACCCCAAGGGTTGACACACATATCACTAGTGAACGCATCCAAAGTGATAGGCGTACCAATCTGCGTAGCAATAATGCTAAGCCCATCTTCGGAATAAGCAACAACTGGGACTCTATGTAATTTGACCCAAACCGGAACCCTAGTCACCTCATCCTTAGATATAGTAAGGCTAGGAGACCATTTGGTCAGTATGATTGGTGTACCTCGAATCATCCATGGCCCTTGTTCAATCACTTTTTCCACACCCGAACTAGAAGCAAATTTGAAAAAATGGAACCCATCATCATCACGAATAACATTCTGAAAACCAAACTTGCCCCAAGTATTCACCACATAATTCTTTACTAACGTAAACGCCACCTTCTTTCCAACAAAAAAACCAACCAAGGTATTATCAAACTTGTGTTTGATAGCATCCACCGCTGCCATAGGTAAAACATAATCTGAAGCAGCCACCTGTTCAGAGTTATGCAATGATCGAAAGTTGATTTTCTTTTTTACCTTCTGATCCGAGTTAATCATAGACGCATAAGATACTATCTCCACAGGCTTAACACGATTAGGCTCTTGCTGATCATGGGTATTCGAAGATTCATGCACATCAACAGCCTTCAACGTATGATCCTCCGTACCCTCATTGTCACTAGACATTCCATGTTGCACTTTAGAAACCCTAACAGCTTGTCGCACAGGAGCTAAGAGTTTTCCATCCTTACCAAGAATTTTCCCGTCAATGTTTCGCACCATAGACGCCTTTAAACAGCTCTTTAATGTAGTCGTTCCCTTGTCATTTTTTTCCATCTCTCAACCCAATACAAACAGCAGAAAAACCAATAACAACAACAACGAATTAGAAAACAAATAAGAAACCCTAAATAGGGTTTTTCAATCGTTACAAACCTTACTCTAATCCATCTCCAAAATCGACCAGTAAAGATGAATATATATAATAAGGCACAAATCCCCAACCGAAAGGACAAGCGGTCTCTAAACCCAAATAATCCAGCCACCAAATACAAAGTTAATAAAAAGAAAGATTAACCGGATTGAATTAAGGTTCTTTGATAACTGAATGCAGATTAATGATTAAATAATAATGATCTTGCAATAAATGAAAAAAAAAACCACCGACACAATGGATAAAAGATGGAATAATCCCAAGAAAAGGAAACGGCACACTAATCCTAAATAAACGGATCTGACCCTAGAATAAAAGTTTAAGGAATAAATTAAATCCAAACCAGGGAAGAGCGATCACAAGGATAATTAGCAGCCAATAAGATTCGAAGGACAAGGGATCACCATTTTCGCCCACACAAGAGAGAGAATTGGTGATTGAAGGTTTATTAACTAATAAAAAGGCTTGTAACTAGCATATATATATATATATATATATATATATATATATATATATATATATATATGTATATATATATATGTATATAGGTATATATATATATATATAAAAATTGGTGAATTCTAAAGGACAAGGGATCACCATTTTCGCCCACACCCGCAACACTACCTGCCCGACGGGCGGGGTTAACGTAACTAGCATATATATATACATATAAATATACTAGTTATGTAACCCGCCCGACGGGGAGGTTAGTTTCGGGTTTTTCTTTTAAGTTTAAGTGTGTAACGGTTGGATTTTTAACACAATGTGATGTGTTTTTTACATCTTTAGATGGTTTGAGAGTATTTTTTGTTCTGCTGAAATCCAAATGAACTGTTTACTAAGTGGATAACCCGCACGACGGGCGGGTTTGTTTTTGTTTTTTTTTAATTTAAGCGTGTAACTGTTGATTTTTAACACAACGTGATGGTTTAAAAAATTTTAGACGATTTGAAAGTATTTGTTGTTTTGTTGAAATCTGGATGAACTGTTAACTAATGGGACATGAAATGGGTTAGTTTTTGTATTGTACTTCATGGTTTAAACAATTGAACATGTAAAAATTAAAATAATAAACATCAATGTATGTTGGTTTTCGACTTTGTTGTTATTTATTAGGCTAATGATGTTTTTGATTGATAATAAAGTTAATAAGCAGTGTGGATTTCGTGAACACATAAGAGTAAATTAATAATGTAAGTAAAAAATGTTTATAATAAATAATATAGTAGACTATTACGTAAGAAAAAGAAAATTGCCTTATTATTTAATAGTGTATGTTATGAAATTGTGAATAGGTTACCAAAAGTCGCCATCTTTGTCAAAAACATCGATTTGTTGTGTTTTTATAGTGTTTTTTTTTATTTTTTTTTCTTGAACGTTGGCAAAAATTTAGTTAAACTAGAAGTGAGGAGTAGAAAATGCAATTAAAAGGAAATGAAATTGAGGACTTTTTTTATTCCAATGCGTCCCAAGAAAACGTCGTCTATGGACAACGACTTTTACACCAGATTGAATGCACAAAAAAAATATTGCTCAAAACACCATCTTTGTCAAAAACATCGATTTGTTTTTAGTTTTTTTTATAATAAAGTTAATATCCAATGTCTATTCCGCGAACACATAAGAATAAACTAATTATGTATGTAAGAAATGTTTGTTAGGGCGGGTTCGCTTCATAAAACCTAAACACCCCCAAGCGAAAGGAAATGCAAGTGAGGTTGTAAGTTTGTAACAGTTACAATATAACGGATTTCACATTTCTTCAATTCATTCCGTAGAAATTGTATATTTCTTAACCCTTTGCGCGATAACCATCGGTTTGATTAATATTTAGTTATACTCACTTCAAGATTACAAAATGAAATTAAACCATCTAAAAAACATATGGTGACCAAGTTAATACATAGTGCTGGATTCCATCAGGTCCTATGGATCTTTGAAAAAGTTTCGGTTTCTGAGAAGTATGTGCTTTTTGACCTGCAAAAATTTGGTGTTCTATCGCACTCATTTTCGTTCTCTTAGCCGAAGGTTACTTCCGGTACAGAATCCGGTTCAGTAAATGAAACACCAGTAGCACTTGATATGCATGTTGTATTATGACTATAAGTATCACATTTAGCACCTTTGGTAGGAACATCTGTAGTCAATCAAAACAAAGACAAATGAAAATAGTATATTGAACCTAACATCAAAGACAAGGTTATACCTGTTATACATATCGAAGACCAGGTATCAGTCGCGTACACATAACCTGGTATATATATTAAATACCAGGTCTCAACCTGGTGTGAATTTATATAATCATATCGTCAAACCAAATACTTGACATATGAGAAGGTAATGTACAAACATAAGTACTTTACAATGATCAATACTTGACATATGAGAAGGTAAGATGGTATTTAAATGCCTAGAAGAAGTCTCGGCTCGGTGTACACATATCAAAGACAAGGTTTCTACCTGTTATATGGTATGTGCTTAATTACACATACCTTTTTCCATTAAAAACGAGCTAAAATAACCAAAAACGGACTTAAAATGTGAATATATATAGAATATTGTTACACGTTGGTTGTGCTTATCTCTATTTTGGCATTATTGGTTTTCATGCTGTTTACTAATAGGTCTATAGATGCTATGCATGGATTGTACCATTTTCATCTTAAGAATTACATCTAACAGTAAACATATTTAGCAAGATTTATGTGCAGGACCAAAAAATATGGGCTTACATCAGTTATATTTTGTGATTCATTTGCTAGAAGGAACAAAGGCTGATATCCAGTTGGCGTTGGCTAGAGTTGAGGCAACGGATACTGTTTGACCCATCTGCATTTGTTATGATCTATATGTTTAGGACGTACATTATTCGATTTAATATACATAAACTAAAAACATCAGTAGACAATCTAACCACTGGTTTTTGGAATTCGGCTCCAAGATAACTATTTGTATTACGAAACCTATTGTCCAGTAGCAAGTAATATGCAACAATGCCCTATAAAAGATGGCAAAAAGCAGCAACATTGAAGCATACAGTGTAAATATAGATTGGTTACTCATTTTTCACTCGGTTATGAAGTGACTCGATAAGGCCATCCATGTCAAATCCCATCTTTATCACCGCTGTCAACATATCTTCATCAGTGATCTGTAAAAAAAACTGTTTTAACTACCAGCATGCTTAAACACGTGTACCGCACAACACATGTTTGAAGATTTTTATAATTAGATATGTTATATGTCCTACCTTTTTTACTTGTTGCAAGAATTTAGGGCAATCAAAAAGTGTACCGCACAACGCATGTTTGAAGATTATTATAATTAGATATGTTAAAATTCTAGTATATGTCAAACCTTTTTTACTTGTACCTAGTCAACATATTCAAATTTTAAAATGTGATCCGGTTGCCCAAATGTCTCCGCCTACTACAAGATGCATATCATCATCATGACATAACAACCTAAATAAAAGATAATAGTAATATATGTTTCCTTACCTTGGGATAAATAACTCATTTGGCTTGTCCGGATATGGATCATACCTGATTTTCTCCTGGACCTCTAGGTATTTCTGTAGACCAATGTTCCTGGTGGCAAGCTGCATTGATCGAGTCTTGGCATCAACCATGGTTGATTCGACAAAGTGGCATATATCTTGACCCACAATCTTGCGAAGGAACCATGGTACAGGGGCATGGATGGTAATAGCACGGGTGGTGTAGAGCTTGCCCTCTTCAGGATCGAGCTTGTGGTTCAAGGTGTCGACTTCTAAGATGTGGGATAAAGTGTGTATGTTCTCTGGGTCAGCAAACTTGCGCCAAGATGCTGATGTGACTCGCTCCCATGGGTGCTTATAAATGTGCTCTTGTGAGTATGCTCTAACCATTGTGCAGTTTTAGTTGCTTGTTTTGACCTGATGGATCTATAAGGCATTAAAAAGTGCACAAAGTGAAGCTATTCCAGATTCTCACGAACATCTTTTTTTCATGTGCCCATTCTCAAATGATGTTTGGAATCATATGAAATGGCTTGCTGGTCTTGATCGGGTTTCACACGATATCTATGCAATTATTGCTTATTTTGATGTTAATGCTCGGCGTAGATCGTCTCATATTGTGATTGCCAAACTGGTTGTTGCGGCGTCGGCCTATTTCATTTGGCAAGAGCGTAACTGGAGGTTGTTTAAGAAGACTAAAAGAACTGTTAATCAAGTCATCGAGTGCATTTATTCAGCTGTTAGGCTCAAGTTGCTTTCATGCTTTTTTAAACGTTCTAAGGAGGGTGTGCATTATGCTCGAATGTGGAAGCTGCCGGAAACAATTTTTAGATGATAGTTTGTAATTTCTGTCTTTGCACCATTAGGTTGCTTTTCCCTATTGGTGTTATTGGTTTTGTAATTGATTTGTAGCTCGAATAGCATGTCATTCGATGTTAGGCTGTTCAAGCAGGATTGCTTGAGGTTAATGTGACACTCAGTCACATTTCATTGTACTTATTGGCTTGGGTGATTTATATATTTTACCGGGGTGAGTCCCTTTTACCCAAAAAAAAAAGTGCACAAAGTAACTTCCATACAAAGCTTCTACACTTTAACAATGTAAAGAAAATGAAATGCGCGTAATATTGCAGATGGTCAAAAACCAAAAGTCAAAGATAAAGCTTTGAAAAAGACCCGAAACAACGGCTGCTAAAGAGGCTATAGTCTAAAACCAGATGAAGATAAAACTGTGTACACTTGCTGATCTTTTACAAAGGAGTGCTTATGTAGACTGTTGAGTGACCATGACCTCAACATTAGTTTTACACACAGATATATAAAGTAAGATACCATGAACGCCCATAATTTACAAAGATATAATAGTGGAATATATCTAAACAAAATTTGATTCCAATTACTATACAATTCATGATCTCACGACAGTCTAAAGGTTAAAATGTAGACCAGTAATTTATTAAGAGGGTGTTTGTTTTAGCTTACTTGTCTGACATATGAGCTTATTGAACTTTTCAAAACCTAGAAGATGACCAACCTGCAAAAAAAGAAACCAACATATGCATACATAATCTCGATATGACGTAGCATAGATGATATGCATGTTGCTATCTACTGGGCTAGATAATATAATATTTAGCAATGTATCATCAAACACAAGGAAAATAATGGACATAGAATTATATTAAAGATAATTTTATTACGTCACATATCCATTGTTATCAATATCAGCAGCAAGAAACTGAGAAACAGTCAAACCCTGATAGAGAACCCATTTAGCCATTCTTCTATGTCTCTTATCAACTCTAGCCTCAGCCAAATACAGAAAAAAAAATTACTTACCAGGAATTGAATTTCATAATATAACATGACAAATCTAGAATAAAAGCATTTACATTTATAGAAAGAAAATAGTACCTTTGCTTTTGATAGGGTATCCGGAGGTGACATAATCTCTGGTTGCGTATACTTTTTCCACGATAACTTAAATCATCACATGACCTGGTAATGTACAAATGACACGGCAACAGATACATGAAATACTTGTATAAGTGTTTCATAAATTCTTTCAATCTTTTGATTGATACATGCATATATTTGAGATTTTCCAAGACTTTCTAATCTCTGGAACAACGTTCCAGCAGTCACATTGGTTTCCTTAGGAAATTGATTTAAAAACTATAATGGATCCAATACCAGATAGTAGAAGGGTCATGCTAACACACATATGTAAATATGGTTTATACTAAAACCAGTATGTGATATATCTGAGAACCAAACAAAAACCAGTTTTTATACACAAAAACGTGGCTGGTTTATTACTCAGTTTGGTTTAGGTCCTGATGCCATTCTTCAGCTTATGTGCACCCCTAAATGACATTGTTATAGGTAAACAATAAATTAGTCTCACTTCTTGCAAGTACACCCATCCAGGTTTTCTCTTGGCGACTGCATCCTGAAGTTGATCATACCGCATATTTTCCTGAGAGTTACATCAAATAAGAGTAAGCTAAGGAAACGAAGTAAGCGATGGTTTATAGGCAATCCAACAAAACTTGTATTGCCACCAAATTTTCTGCTTCACTTCGTCATCATATTCAAATCCTCCAATAATCTGAGGCATCGTAATCAACCAAAACGCAGCGATACTGGGATCTTTCATGCTGTCGATAATATGCTGCAACAAACATTTTGAGGCATGTTACAGCAACTCAAAAGGGTATTTTGTATAAATATGAAGGACAAAGAGGCTTACTTATTTAGCGGAATGGAAGTTAGACAAAGAGGCTTACTTATTTAACGGATTATAACGGCTTGCCTTCGTATGCCCCTAACCTAAGCCACATGCATCCAAGAAACTGTACTCCAGAGCTAAATTACTATTCTAACACATTTTTCCGAAAAAGAACATATAATATATGAACAATAAAGTGATAACAAAAGACTTGGAGTTAGAATAATACACGTTTTTACTTACATAAGGCTTCTTAATGAGATCTTCATAATAGACTATGATGTGTCTCGTGTTGTTGTAGTACTTGAGTGCCTTTATAGCGGTCGATTCCATTTCTTCCAAATCCGATTCCAAAGACGCTACATTGAGCACAAGCTTGTATTTTGATAGCGTTATAGCCTAATTGCAAGGTTAAAAGTAGAATATTGACTCGCATGTGTTTCTCATGTCACTGTATAAGGTCGTGAGTTTAAATCCTTAGTTAAAGACACAAATAAAACCGTGTACCTCTTTGTGTGAGTGTACATGAGATACATGAATGCCATTTAAATGAATTTGCAAGGATTGATACCAATATACGAAGCATATATATACAACTCATTAACTATCGCGAAAAAGTTAAATACCTCGTAAGGATAGTTCATTTTCTTCATTATGTTGTACGCTTTCCATGGAGGCTCAATAATCTGTAGTGTCATTAGTAAAAGATCAATAACATGTCTCTAAAAGGCCATAGATTCACGACTCTATATCAAGTCGTAAGAGATACATAATAACTAAATAATTTTGGTAACAATCGCTTAAGCACTCACATCATCAGCAGAGATCCTGTAATTTTATGTTCTTGGTAAAAGAGGTGATAAGAAGATGGTTTTGGGTATTAGGGTTCATATGTATTAAGGTTTAATTTGATTTGGATGAATATCAATGCGGAGTATATCTTGAAAATATTTTTGAAATTCAATAGATATCAATATGGTTTTCTTTTAGCTCTAATCTAGTCAATATATTAGGGTTCGTATATGTTGTTTATCATTATTGTTTTGGAAAGAATCACACAAATATGAGCTTGGCTAAGCTGGTTAAGCCCATACAATACTAACCAAACGTCCCAAGTTCGAATCCTGCTACATACATAATTTTTATACAATTTTCGAAAATTCATGCCATGTGTGTGCCATGTCATCGTTGAGGTGGTATTGAGTCACTATTTCATATTAATCCAGTCATAGTTAGCCTCATATATAAGTTTATATATATATATATATATGTGTGTGTGTGTGTGTGGCTTATTAATGAATAACAAAGCAATCACTTTACATTATCTGATAGAAATGTATTTTTGCTTTCTCAGGTCCACATCTATTTACCTCATAATATATCAATACGTTATTTCATTATCAGAGCATCTATGATGGCAAACGTTATTAATGACTTTTTGCAATAAATTATATTGTATTTTATATATCAAAAAATCATTCATAAAATTTATTTTAATGCAAAAAGTTATTACTAAAACCTTTTTGTGTGTTTGATTCATTACATGGGAACAAAAAATATAGTGGAGAGAGCAAAAAGCTTTTGCTAATGACTTAGAGTTTACCATTTTTTTGAGTAAAATTTTTTCTTCAAGTCATTGACAATCAAAAAATATATAAATGGCCTTTTCTATAGTGAAAAGTCAATTCTTGAAAGTTTAGATTGAAGATGCTCTCGTAAATAAAAAATTTATAACCAACTCTTTTCTCTCCTTAAACATTTTTCTTTCTCATTCTTATCTATTTCTTCATTCACCTCTCCCGCCCACCAGCCGCATGCTTTACCTCCGCCGTCACCACTTCCAAATACCCAGGCGCCACCAACAGCCACCAATACACGGGTAAACCACCATTTGCACCCACCACTACCACATTCTTAATACTATCAGCATTCATGTATAGCAAGCTCAAATCCGCCAACAATGTATATCTAATGATGTTTAACGTTAAATCTGTTCGGTGATGCAATTATGACAATGGTGCAGATTCGGTGGCAATGATGATCTAGCGTTGTAATATGGAGGTGTTGGTGGTTCCTTGAGTGCAAATCTCAAGTTGTGTTAAAATTAAAGGATGACGATCGACCTCTGTTAATGCATTAATTTTTACCAATTGATATGTATTTTTTTACAAACTTAAGATAACCATAAAAATATATTTAAACTAATAGTCTAATAATCTAATGATGAACAATATAAGTCTTTCACATAAATGTTACGAGTATCTACCTATCACAGGTGGGGTTCAAAATAAATTTTGATGAGATTTAAAGTTGGTTATCACGGTTGTCGTGGCTGCTTTTGAAGATAACGTTAGTGTGTGGTGGATGATGGATTCTTGTGATGATGGAAATATGGTATTGAAAAGCATTTTATTCAAAAAGAAGAAAAAATAAAGGTACTTTTTTATTATTCTTTGAAAACTGAGGGACGTGAATACAACTTGAAACTTCCAGAGACGGTGAATGCAATTTTGGATAATGTAATTTATTCTAAAAGAAACTAGTTGATTGTTCGCGCGTTGCAGCGGCGGGTACTCTGTGATTAACCGGAAGAAAACAAAAAGAAAATGATCCCGATCAGGCCCGATTCACCTATTTTTATAGGGGGTGATTTGCACACTCCAATATTTGATTTGCACACTCAATGTACAAACAAATAAAGCATAATCTTAAAGACTGTACAAGTATCCGGTGCACAGATTGAAGTGTCCTAATCAAATCTGAATGTGTGCAAATCAATTCCCATTTTTATAGGTTCTGACCGGTTCTCTCCGGTTCGTTTTTAGGCGGCTTTTATTTTCCAGCTCAATCAGTGACTAGTCATGTTTCCGGTTGAACCTGTTGGTCCGGTCTGTTCCGGCTATGTGTTTTATTATTTTGTACAGTATGTATAATAATAACATGTACTTTTCATTTTAGGGTGTTTTAAAAATTACATTAATTAGTAATGAGTGTTTTAAGTATAACATTAAATGTGTTCACCCGTTAATAAGTATGTGTTTATGCATTGGTTAACTATACATATTGCATGAATGTCTGTATTATTGAGTTTCAACTTTTTGTTGTTTGCATCAAAGATTGTACAATAGAGGCATAAATAGTTGTATTACTTAATTTTTGACATTTAACGAGGAGAAAGTGTTTAATTTGATTTATATGCGGTATAGATGTCACATAGCTTTACATGACACTTTCTTGATGGCTACTACATAACTTCGGAATTTGGATTCATTTGAGAAATAATATCATTGTCAAGAAGACTTGGTGCTTCCAAGTACGTACACGGTAGTAAACGTAGAAATTTAATGAATCAAAATGAATGTAACCCCAATAATTGACCATCCATTCAATAGAGTACTGACACTTAGTACAATAATAACAACAAATATACAATATGAACATAGAAGCTTGAATAAAAGAATTCGAATGGAGAACACAACTATACTAATTCTTTTACTTGTTTCACTCCGAGTTCAGGAAACATTCAGTGCTGAAATTGACAGCATTACAGATTCACGTTTCTTAACCGAACAAGACACGTTGGTATCACCTGCAGGGACTCTTGAATTAGGATTTTTTAGGCCAGATGGAAGCTCTGAGAACAACAGATACCTTGGTATTTGGTATAAGAAAATATCTGCTAAAACGGTGGTTTGGGTTGCCAACAGAGATATCCCAATTACTGGTGTATCATCAGGCTTGTTAAAGATCGTTAGTCCAGGAAACCTTGTTCTCGTCAACAATATCAATGCCACAGATGTAATCTGGTCATCCAACACAACATCATCAGGAAATACAGTTGTAAACCTTGATGACAACGGAAATCTAGTCATGACGGATGGAAACTACAATAAGATTCTCTGGCAGAGTTTTGATTATCCAACTGATACTCTTCTACCTGCCATGAAGTTTGGAAAATTGACGGGCAAGGAATGGCATCTGTCATCATGGAAGAGTAATCAAGATCCAGCTCCAGGTGAATTCACTTGGAGCGCTGACACACGTGGTTATCCTCAGCACGTACTAAGACAAGGTGCGGAAGTTAAGTTTCGGGCTGGACCATGGAATGGTAAAGGGTTTAGTGGTGATCCGCAGTTCAGTAGGAACACGATCTTTACATACAATATGTTTATCAATGAAACAGAAGTGGCATATTCTTATAATCTAGTAAACAAATCTGTCATATCGAGGCTTACCTTAAAGGTTTCTGGACATCTAGAACGTTCAGTGTGGGTAGAAGATGGTAAAAGATGGCAGGTTATTATAGACTTACCAAAAGATACATGTGATACATACAACACCTGTGGCACTTATGGCATCTGCAGCACTGAAAAGTCACAAACATGTTCGTGCTTGGATGAGACAAAATTTGTGCCCAGAAACCAAAAGAGTTGGGAGACAGCAGACTGGTCTGGTGGTTGTGTGAGGCGCACACCGTTGGATTGCAAAAATGGATCAGATGGGTTTGTAAAGTATTCAATCAACGTAAAATTGCCGGACACGCAGACCTCCTGGTATAATATGACTACGTCCCTTACGGAATGTGAAAAAATATGCCAAAAGAACTGCACTTGTATGGCGTACGCAAATACTGATATCAGAGGTAACGGAAGTGGCTGCTTGCTTTGGTTCAATGACCTCATAGACATCAGAATATACTCAGAGAGAATGGGTGGCCAGGATTTTTATGTGAGAATGGCTTCCTCTGAATTAGGTACCTGTCTTTATCTAAGTTAAATGAGATCTCTACTTTCTGTATTTATATTTAAGTAACAATAAGAGCTATACATCAACACATTTATATGATATCATGTAATCTTGCTAGTTGCTCTCATGTTTGTTATGTATCCGTAAATTAATAATGGTGTTGTTAATATGTTCATACTATATATGTAGTTGCTCAATCAGTTTTCAGAAAGGAGGGAGGAACAAACATCAAAGTCATCTTAATTGGAGTCATTCCGGGGGTTCTTATGATAGGCTTAGGTACATGGTTAATATATGCTTGTAGAAAAAAATATCATTCACAACCGATCGAAGAAGGTAAGAAAATTGCACAATTTAAGTGATGAAGGGATAATTATGTTAAACAGTTATGAATAGCCTGAACTTGAGGAGCATACTTTGATAGTTTGAAGTTATTTACCAAATGAATGCACAGGGGTAGTGTTGAATGTTGGTGAAAGCCATACAGCAGAATCCATGGAGCTCCCATTGTTTAGCTTCTCTACAGTAGCTAAAGCTACTGCTATATTTTCACCCGATAATAAACTTGGAGAGGGTGGATTTGGAGCGGTTTATAAGGTAAGGGAAGAATTTGATTGTCACTCAGTTTGCTAAGTAAGACATTTACATCGCATTCTAAATATAACAAACTTCGAGAGGGTGTATTTGACTTAAAACTGTTTAGGCTGCATTCTAATTCATCATACATAACAAGAACATGAATCTATATATGGTATATCTATAAGCATGCCACTGATACAAAAATATATGAATGGATTTTACCTTTGCAGTTGGTGCATTTTTTTCACATAAACATTTGGTGATCTTCAGGGTATGCTAGAAGAAGGGCAACAAATAGCAGTTAAGCGTCTCTCCCAGACTTCGAGTCAAGGAATTGATGAGTTCAAAAACGAAGTCATCTGCATTTCAAAACTACAGCACCGAAATCTTGTCAAGCTGCTAGGATGTAGCATTGAGGGAGATGAGAAGTTGTTGATCTATGAATACATGCCAAACAGGGGCTTAGACTCATTTATATTCGGTAAGAACTACAAAATTGCTATTTATCTAAGTATTTAACAACAAGAATTACCCAAACCTAAATGCCGGGCATGCAGATAATATGCAAAGCACACTCCTTGATTGGACCAAGCGGTTCAACATTATCAAAGGAATTGCTCGAGGACTTCTTTATCTACATCACGATTCACGGTTAAGAATCATCCACAGAGATCTTAAAGCTAGCAATATTTTACTGGATATCGACATGAACCCTAAGATATCAGACTTTGGGATAGCTAGAAGCTTTGGTGAAAATGAGACTCAAGGAAACACTGAAAGAGTTGTTGGTACATAGTAAGATACAACATTTAACTTCATATATATTCTTTTGAATTCAGTGAGTTTATTATTTGGCACCTTAAAAAATATTTCTGGATGCAGCGGTTACATGTCACCAGAGTATGCGCTTAATGGTCATTTCTCAACGAAGTCAGATGTATATAGCTTTGGTGTTTTGGTGCTAGAGATTGTTACTGGAAAAAGAAATAGAGGATTCGTTAATACCGAGCATGACGATAGTCTTATTGGATATGTAAGTAGCTAGCTTTATTTTTTACATATAGTGCTCTATTGTACAGTCTCATGAGTAATTGCACTTTATCTAGGCATGGAGGATGCATAGTGAAGGCAGATCGATGGAACTCATTGATAAAACCTTAGCTGAATCAAGCAATCCATCTGAAGTTTTAAGATCAATTGAAGTGGGGTTGTTATGTGTTCAACAAAGTCCTGAAGACAGGCCAGATATGTCATCAGTGGTTCTGGTCTTAGGCACTGAGGGTGCATTGCCGAAACCTAAGCAGCCATCATTTTTCACAAAAAGAAACTTCCTTGGTGATGATTTCTCTTCAATCTCTTATCCAACAAGCTCAACTAATGATTTAACTGTTACAGAGATAGTTGCTCGGTAGAAACCATGTAATGAGCTTCCGGTGTATGTTTTTCTTTTTCTTATAACATTCAAGTAAGTCTATATATTTGTGCATTCCTAATTTTTCCGTACGACATAATAATTTTTGGTAGTATCCACATGTGGTTGTTACGGTCAGTATAGCCTTAACTTTACGTATATAGGGAATCAATTAGTGAGTTCATATGAACTTGAGCTCAGCGAGTCGGCGTTCTTTGGCTAAGCTAGCTAGAACTTAACTGGATACCTCGATCAGTCTTCATGATGCAATATCAAGGAATATTCGATCTTGATTTTAGAGCTTAACTTGCTAAAAAGTAAGAAAACATATAACTAAGCAAGCTACATTCTACCCAATTTGAGAGGTCAAAATACATTCTACTATAGAGCGCAAATATGAGTCGAGTTTGGATTGAATCACTCGATCATAGTGTGACGTTTCAGCCATTAGACTTTACATATAACATAGTGCTTGAAGAGTCTTGCTAAAATTCGAGTATAAGTCCTTATAAACATATATTGGACTCGTGATATACACACGCAGCTAGTAAATACTCTAGGCTTCAAGCATATAGTAGAGCTTGGCAATAGCTGCAGATGTCTTGTTTCATTAACTTTCAATTATTTTATACAAACCCACACACACTTCCCTGTCCATCTATACATAAACAGATATAAGACAAAGATATTTTAAGTATGACCATGTCAACTGTCAAGAGATAAAAAATATTTAGGATGTTGGTGGTTTTAAAATGAGGCTGCTGGTGAGGTAATTAATCAGAGTTTGAAATAGATTTGAATGCAAATTGGGATTTCCCATTTGCTGTGATGTTTTATCCATCTTTTGGCTGTTATGTGATTGCTTATGTTGGCCCTTCCATCAATTTTGGTCCATAGAGGTTTTGGTGATATGGTTTTTGGTCGCCTTCCGGTTTCTGGTCATTCGGTTAAACCGGGAACCAAAAAGCTTTCAGCTCGCGGTTTGATTACCATGGTTTAATTGACGAAATTACAGACAACGTTTGTGAGGGAGACAAAAAAAAATGTAGAGGTAGTTTGTCAATTGAAGAAAAACGGCGTAATTTTTCAGGTCAAAGGAGGGACATTGTGAGTCGACGCAAACCACAAAGACAAACGGTGTAATTTAAAAAGCAACTAAAATCATATGCACAATAGACCTGATAGCGGCATGCAAGTGGTAGAATCCATCATAGTCCCACTACGCAAAGCAATTGAATCACAGAGATCATTAGTGACAATGGATATTGTCATCTATCCATGTGTAAAAATAAAATCAAAAGCTTCAATCATTACATAATCCTATTTGAATATCAAGATTATATTACATCATAAAAAGCATAAAACAATGGCGATCGCTCAAACACAGATCCAGCCACAAAAAGTTACCGATAGGAGAAACTTACCCTCCTAAACTTTGGTACAACTACTTTTAAAACTATGCTTAACAATCTTTCATCTATGTTACAAAGATAATGATAAGTTTCAACCCATATAGTAGGAAAAAAATATCAAAAAATTCAAAGAACAAAGGAACATATTATAGGTCTTTAATCAATCTAACCCATTTAAAGAAGCCACATTCTTCTTGCAGCCACATCTCGCATAACTGAGACCCATTTCACAGCGGCTCGAATCTTGCACCACCTTCCCCTGGGTGACCCGTTTCTTGAGAAACGGATATTAAAATTTGAGGAAAAATTATTTACAGTTTGGTTACATGGAACAACACATAGTTCATTTGCTTGCCAAGACGATGGCCCAGCTTGAAAATCATAATTAGCAGCACGCTGATGAGACAGCGTACCTGAGCTTGAACTACAACCTTCACCATAAGGTTCATAGCAAAAATCTTTTAGTATAAAGCTGTTCCTTAAAGCTGGTAAAAAATACTGCATAGAAGAAGGGCCTGCTATGTCTACATCCGATTGAGTATTGTTATTCATTCCTCCCATATATGGGGTTGAGGTCAGTTGCATTTGCGGTTGAACTGCAAAAAGAGTTTTATTACTAACTTAACGAGGTATCATATTATAGAGTAACATAATATAATAAGAACAGTGTCTTAAATGGAATCTACTACTATTATATGGACTTGCCACTAATGCATACAAACAATGTTTTTTTTTAGATTAGGGAGATATAGCGAATGTGTGCCCTTCTGCGGGAGCTGAGATGCGTGTTTAGAATCAGACTATATGATATCTAAGTAACATGAATCACATAACTTGTAACAAAATGCATAGTGTTTGGATGTGCTTCTGCTTCTTGAATTCGAAGTTGCAATAATCAGATATATGTGTTTGACACATTTTTTATGTTTCATGAAAGTAATAAATAAAATTGACAAAACGGGTACATTCTTGGCCACGCCAACCTTCTTGAAAAGGGGAGGGCTTTACCCGGTTTGAATCTGTGTGGCGGTGGGCTCAAATCCCGTGGATTAGTAAGCCACAAGGTCGGAAACTATGGTCACACAAAGAAAAAAAATAGTCTTGTTGCAGATGAAACAAATTATATTCTACATAATCAGATGATCATAATCACAATCCATATATCCAAACACTAGAAACTGAGTATTGCTACTTTATAGTACTACAATAGTCAGATTCATACACATTTAAAAGCTACTATTACTTTCCCATAATGAGAGACATATGAAAGTTCGTTACTAATTATACATGAAACAGAGAATAACCAAAGGTATATTGAAGATAATCCTTGATAAGTTAGATACCTGGGTGCAGAGTTGGGATATTAACATCTTGTAGGAGCAAATTAGCACTACTTCTAAGAGGGTCACCAAGCAAATTGGATGTTAGCATCGAGGCTCCAAAAACGGACAGGTCATCCACTGGTAGCATCCCATTTAGATTCTTGTAAAATTGCTGCTTCATAGATTCCACAATTGGCTGCACGCCATAAAATAAAACATCTATAAGTACCATAGATCCATAATCATGAACTTTCAACTACACATGGTTCAAAGTGAATTTTACAAGATAATAATACAGTAGCAAATATGGAATATATATACTCCGTATATAAGAAAGTTTATGGTATGGATTACGAACCATCTGGAATACAGCAAGTTCTTCCAAAGACAAGTAATTTTGGCCATCTAAGGTTGCGCCCACAACCCGGAAAATTGAATTAAACACAAGCCCAACTCCTTGTGCCCCACAGTTATAGATATACAGTTTGTCATCTAAAACACAATTATTAGCATGCTTAATAATCGTATCCCAAGTCTTGTTACAGGACCCGCCGAGTATCTGTTTATCCATACAAAAATTCATGTAAGATCTACTAATGTCTGTTTAAAAAGAAAGTAATTATTGAAATTATCTTACCTTGCGTAGTGAGGCCTCGTTAGTAACATATATTTGTAAAAAGTCCTTTACTGTACATATTCTGTATGACCCCAAGCGCTTATGAAAAGCACCATCTTTTGCTATCTTTTCCAATCGCCATATGTCATCATTTAAAGCTGGAGGATGGTGCTTCTTGTATGCTGAATCAAGAAAAAAGCAATCAGCCATTATATCTTATTCTTGATTATCCGCTGCTAATTTTGCCACCTTGCCCGTAATTAGACTAAGTCATTATGTCATTGCAGGGGGTATATATAACGGGTTAAAAGTCATCCGAAGTGTATTAAAATGCTTAAGAACCCTTTAAAAAACTTTCGTAAGTTTTTCTAGCAATATAGCTATGTTCTATCTCCATCATGTCCAATGGATTATGCTGGATAAAAGCAGTTTTAGCAGGTCAGGCAACCCGTTTTGACCCGTTACCCGACCCACCAATTAGCTCATAAATATAGACCTTAAAGAAAAATAGAGGAGGAGAGACTAACATTCTCCACGATGATCTTTGACCACGAAAGGCTCGCTTCTTGCTTCTCTGATTCTTACTTTAGAAACAGCTTGTGCTCCTAGGCGAAACGTCCTACTCCTTCTCCAACTCGAGTTATCAGTAAAAAACACTTCACCCAAATCGCCAACCCCTTCGTTTAAAGCCACCACCAGATCTCCAGCTACTAGTGGCCTTTTCCCGTCTCTTGCAAATATCACTTTGGCCTCAAAATCCTTTGGAGACCAATTTTCATCATCATCGGGAGAAAAATCACCATCAAGTGGAACAATTTGTATCTTCAATGAAGACAAGGGTCCAGACGACACTATCTTATTAGCATCAGTATCGAACAGCACTAGTTTGACAGGACTGCTGTCCTCAGATTCCACCCTGCTGCCTGTGAACAGCATCTGAGGCAACTTGGATAGGAAGCGCAGCTGCAAGGGTGTCACGCCACATGGGTCAAGTGCATTAAATGGAGATCTGTGAAAAAAATTAAAACATATAATCATTAAAAGTGCATGTCAAATAATAGAGGAGTATACACCAAATCTAAACAAGATGGAGATTTAACCTTGGCGATGAACAGCAGAAGCTTTGACATGCACGCTGCACCTCATCTCGCACCTGTCAAACAAATAGATCACATCAAGACATGAAAGCTTGCATGCACAACATACGATATTTACAACTGCAAAAAATTGTTAATATATTATGACTTCAACATTTACAAGTAAAAACATAGTAAAAAAAGTCAAAAACTCATTATGGTTATGGATTCTAAATGAAAGAAAAAACAGAAGTAAATCTTACCCATCCACGAATCAGTGGCTCCAACGTCGAAGCTAATTCTTGACATGAAATCCCGTTAATAACATTTCTAGCAAAACTGTAAAGAAAACAGAATACATGTAAAAAAAAAAAGTCTGCAAATAGATCGACAATAACATATTTTTCTAAAGACAAGTTTACAAAATCTTAATCACTCACTTTGAAGAGACGACTCGTTGCTTGGCTTTATGATTAAGAACTTCATAACCATCTTCAGCCCCCTCACGTATAGGTCGTTTCAGTACCATCAACACCAAACCAATAACTAACTTATTAACAGACTTAATTAAGATTAAGTAAGGCTACATAGATCAAATCTCAACAGCCAAACTACTGTCCCTATTTATAGATATAGTGCATGGAAACTTCATTGAAGGTTCTAAGTCAATGTATTATTATATAAAATCAGTAACAGTACTAAAAGGACTACGTGTAACTATGTTAATATACGGTTTGTACTGTGTGTATTACCGGTCTAATTTAGTTGTGTATGACAAAAAAAACATGGTGCACAAATCACCTCCCTATACTTTTGATATCCCTAAGTCTAAAGAGCATTGGATACACCATCAAATCTTTTGTTGTCATTATTATTTAATCATGGTTTTCCAACAAGATTGCTTGAATTCTACTCTTTTTACCAATACTAAATGTATAAATTCACTCTCAGTAAACAAATAAAGATTAAACGACAAATAACAGAGCGCGTGAAGAGACCTACCAAAGTATCCTATACCGACTACAAACGAAAATTTGATGTCTTTTACCTATATAGTATTACTCCCTCCGTCCTAAAATTATTGTCTCCCGACAAAAAACACACAGTTTAAGAAAAGTGCATTTATTACAGCTTTCTCTTTCTTACTTTTTGGCAGAATGACAGTTTTACCCTTAGCTAATTAATTAAAGTCTTCTTTAAAGTTCGTAATAATAATTTTAAACAAGGGTAACATAGTAAACTTGATCAAAGTTTTCTATTTATTTTTAGTAGTGAACAATTAAATTGGGACATCCTAAAAAGTAAAGATGATCAATAAAAATGGGACGGAGGGAGTATAATGTTGTCATTGTCTAATAATAGTAGAAAATTCAATAGTGTGCAACATAGTTCACTTAAGTGTTTAACCATTGTTAGCCAACTTTGTTTAGAACACCTTAATATACCCAACAGTTTCCAATTTATGATAGATTAGCTCATATTACTCTAAAGCTATTTATTTTCTATTGACAGACGCTACGAGTTACTGATGCATTTTTAAAATAAAGGAAAAACCAAGTAAATTAATAACTAACTTTTTGTATTGACAAAACACTATAAGTTGTTTAAGGTGTCAACCAGCTTGTCAAATAAGCTTATTTACAGAAGCCATGAAATGATGGATGAGCTAAATAAGCATGCTTTATAATGTAAAATTGCATTCTTTAGCTCATAAGCCAATATGCTAAATAAGCAGAAACTTTTTTTTATTAAGCTACTCAAACACCCCATAACATTTGTTCCATAAACGTTTTTATGTTTTATGCACCATTTGACACCCTCTAAAGTGATACCAATACCCTCTTTTTAATTTTTATAATTTTGTTTGTATTATAATACTGTGAAATAAAAAAAACGAAACAGAAAATATAAAGTTTGATAAGTCAAAAGTAGTCAAACGTGAAAAATACGAAGCAGAAGCGTCTTTTCCTGTTAATAAAGTTAATAAAATTGCCTAAAAAAATGCGGAATAGAGACTATAAAGTTTTAAAAGTCGAGAATTGTAAAATGTAAAAAATACAGAATGAAAAAACATAAAAAACTGTCTTGTCCTGTCAATACAACGGGTATTAAGGGAAGTATTAGTGGTACAAAAGTAGTAGGGAGGGGTAACATATAAAATAAGAAACGCGTAGGTAGTGAGTAGATTGATGTTGATTTTAGGGTTCAAATAAGGAAGGAAGCTTGGTGGAAGTCAGCAGCATAGATACGCGTGATGATTATTCCTAACGTTACGATCATCATTTTGTTATCAGTATCACTTTAAGAACATGTATCATTTCTATATAATATAACAAGGCGTTGATTTCACTTCCAATGGTCGTCGTGGAATGGGCATTATTACGGATCAACCAATACTACTACTATATTTGGGAGGTGTACTTTCGGACCACAGTCATCTTTTTAAAGCGGGTTAACACTTATTCATGGATCACTAAATCAATATAAACATTATGTTAGACTAATTTGCGGAGTGTGTGCGAATAGAAACAATCAAAATAGTTTCTGTTAGTACAAAATTCGTGTCGGGTTTAGTAGTGTCAAAGTCCTTT
>BQNB010005623.1:0-93155 GCA_026074375.1 Tanacetum coccineum
CACAACATACTTATTAGAAGATAAAAAAGAAGATAGAATGGATAAGCATGGATTGCCACCCACGAAGCGCTTATTTAAGGTCACTTAGCTTGACCCGATCCCCCATACTTAAGCTTTGTCAAGGGGGATAAAAATGGGGATGACGAACACCCAAATTAGGAGTGTTGTCTCCATGAATCAACATCGGAATTTTATGATGAAGCTTGGAAGCTTTAAAGCCCCGATGTGATGAAGAAGGAGGAGATTTATCCTTTGAAGCAAGAACACCGTGATTGAAAACTTTGTCATCATTTTTGGATGAAAATGGAATTAATAGTAGCAAGAAATCTCGTGGATTTGACTTCAATGCATATCCCCGGATCGTAAATCTTGTTTCTATCTCCGAAAGGAGAAGAATCATTAAGATCGGATCCGAGATCATTAATAGAAGGAATGAAGTCGAAATCCATATGAAAGTGAGGGCGGGATGGGTGGGGCAAAAACAAAATCAAAAAATTTATTATATATTATTTAATATATTATATTATTTTTTAATTTTATTATTATTTAATAATTTATATTACATATTATTTTTTTATTAAATTAATATATTTTTGTTATTGTTTTTTATAATGTATAAACTTAATTAAAATATAAAAAAAAAATAATATAAAAAAATTATAACTATTTAAAAAAAATTTATTATATATATATAATAAATAAATAACATAAATTAAATAATAAAAAAAAAAAAAATTATAAATGTTAAAAAAAAATAAAAAAAAAAAAAAAAAAAAAAAAAAAAAATAAAAAAAATAATAAAAAAAAACAAAATAAAAAAAAAAAAAAAAAAAAAAAAAAAAAAAAAAAAATAAAAAAAAAAATAAAAAAAAAAAAAAAAAAAAATAAAAAAAAAAATAAAAAAAAAAAAAAAAAAAAAAAAAAAAAAAAAAATCAAAAAAAAAAAAAAAAAAAAAAAAAAAAAAAAAAAAAAAAAAAATAAAAAAAAAAAATAAAAACTAAAAAAAAAAAAAAAATAAAAAAAAAAAATAAAAAAAAAAAAAAAAAAATAATAAAAAAAAAAAAAAAAATATAAAAACAAAAAAAAAAAAATAAAAATAAAAAAAAAAAAATTAATAAAAAAAAAACAAAAAAAATATAAAAAAAAAAAAAACAAAAAAAAAAAAAAAAAAAAAAATATTGACACATCCTAGGGATGTCTTCCACCACTATCAAATGGTTGAAATCTCACGAATCGGGTGTTAATTAAAACATG
Source organism: Tanacetum coccineum (assembly GCA_026074375.1). NCBI lineage: Eukaryota > Viridiplantae > Streptophyta > Magnoliopsida > Asterales > Asteraceae > Tanacetum > Tanacetum coccineum. The sequence continues at coordinate 1,256 of BQNB010005623.1, forward strand.
AAATGATTCAAACTCGGGATGGAAAAGGGGGGGGGGTAGAATTATTCATCATCTTCAGATGTCAAAATCATCAACCCTCTTCAATAACCCGGGGGGTATTGAGTCATTCGAACCGGGATAAAAAAATATTTCGATCTTACTTTCCCTTAAAGAGGTCACTATCCTCAACGGGGATAGGGAAATGTTAGGGAAGAGGGACTCGTTGATAGTAATTAGAATTGTCTTGATCAAAAGCGTACGAATGGTCGGGGAGATGAATTATCGTATAGCAAACTCTCCAAAAAAAAAATATCACCCTCCGGATCAAGGTTGATATTATCAATTCCCGGTGGAATTGATTGGAGACGAGTGAGTTCACCGGTGAAACTCATCGAGAAGGAAAAATACCCAATCTTAGCGAGGGGGAGCCATCAATGGTATTTCATGATTGGACTAAATGATTTCAAGGAAGATAAGGACTCGGCATCAAAATACGAAAACATCTTTTCGACGTAGAATCGGAGGTTCTTTCATTATGAATCGGATTTAAACTCACTAGACATGATTTCATCGTCAAGAATCAAAAAAGTGGATTCAAATAAGTTTTAAAAAATCATTTTCGTGGATATAAACCTCCTAAAGGGACCTCTGGGAATTGTTATCCACTAGAGGTAGAATGTCGAAGAGAGGATTGGAAAAAATGTTGAAAAATTTTGTCGTTTAATAGATCATCCCAATAGGCACATCACACTCACATTCATAATCGGACTCACTTGGGTTTTGGACAAGGTTTCTAAACACTAGACTTTATAAATTCGGTCGATTCGTTTTCGGTTAATTGTGATAAGGGGGGGGGATGCTTTCATATCCATTATGAGGAGTCCATTTTTGGTGGATCGGGTGTAGTGTTTGCAAAACACACGGAGGATGGTCAGGGGTCATAACATGTTCATATTTCAAGGGGATTTGAACCAAATTTTCTCGTACATTCATTCGTCATCGTAAGACTGAGTTAGGGCAAATTCCAACTTGGGAGGTATTGGTTTAATTTTCTGCCAACTCATTCGTTTACGTTTCGACACATCTCAACCCAATAGTTTGTTTGAGCATTTCTTGCACGGTCATTCGGATTGAGCAGGGCTTAATTCAGAAAAAATTTAGTCCCAAGTTGCAATTAAAACCTTTCGGTGTTTCTGAAAAGGAAATTCGATTATACTTTTTAGAATAGTTTTTCTTATAGATTTATTAGGTCTTTCGGGGCTTGCATAAGCTTCCATGCTTTCTTGGAGGAGGTTGATGGAATGAGGGAGACTGTGGGGGTTGAATTGGTCAAAATCGAGAATTCGAATTGTAAAAATTTTTGATTCAATCGGTTGACATTCAAAATGGTCGCTTAAGGACACCCCGCAATTTGCAAAACAAAGAATTTTTGTTGAAAATTGTAAGTTTTCGGGAAAAACTACATCTTAGTTTTTGATTGTAAAAGCATGGGTTTCCGGGTTTTTGAACTTGCGGTGTACCAATAGTGCCCATAACGGGGCATCGTTCCGCAAAAATCCACAATGAGTGGTTCTTAGTGTTGTGGGGTGGTCGGAAAAAATTTGAGAACGTTAAAGGAGCGGAAAGTTGAGAATTCGATTGGATTCTCCCATTTACCATAAGTTTCCAATTTGCGGACAAATTCATTCAATAAAATGGGACAACCGGCACCCGTTGGAACGTGCATGAATAAACAGTTAAGGGTTATCCGTCGGTTGGTCATACCCCCACACTTCATATCTGAAAATAAAACTCCATGAGGAATTAAACAATAAAGGAGGGATTATAGAAGACTGAATAAATGGCAATAGAGGTTAAAGGAGATTATTTTTTGGTTTTTTTGGAGTTGTTTTAAACAAACATATTTTATTAAAGGGGACAAAATGAGATTCGAATAAACTTATACCGATAAATCAACTTGCTTATCGGTAGCTCTTTAAAGAAAAAACGCACAAAGGAGCGGAGGAGCAGGAAATGCGAGATGCTATTAAAAAACCTTCTCCTTTTCGGGGTCGTAGTTCCTCGAAAACAACCCTAATTTTACCCTCTTAATAGTTTGTTATAATCTCTTAAAGGTGAGCCGTATTTCACAAGTAGAACAAAGGCAAGTTTTTATCTTTGGCTTAGGAAACTTATTATCGGATAATGTTCTCTAAAGAGAGCCATTATATTGTTGATTAGATTTTTTATTTTTTATTGATTAGGGAAAATGTTTTTATTATTTTTTGGTTTTTCTTGTTTTATAAAAAGATATGAAAAAATATATTTTTGTATTTTTGTATTTTATAATTAATTAATAAGAAATATTTAAACAAACGAAAACAATTAACTTCACGAGGAAAGGGTCTTTCAAGTACTTAAATCCGCAAACACGTAAACGATTATTGGTCGCAAAACCCCACAACCTCCCTGCAAACGGCGCAAAAAAAATTGGTTCATAGGATAAATTTCAAACCCCATTACTTATTATAATAAATATATAATATAAATATATAATAAGAATCTAAAATTACCAATTAAAATCAATTGTAGTTAAACCGGGAGCACGTGAATCCCGGGTAGTTTTTCCCCCATTAAGAGGCGTGAAATTGGACAGGTTACGTATTTGGTTTGGGACCGTTTTGGATGCTTGAATGAAAGGAACGGGGATTTGATTTGGTTTTCTTAAATTTATTGAGAAATTATGGAATTTAAAACTAATGGAATACTTAAAAACTACGGGAAATAATTACATTAAAATGGCACGGGGATTTAAAAACTTAAAAGTTCGGGGAAAGGCATAAAAAAGGCAATGATGAACTTAAAAAATTCTACGAGAAGCAAAATAAGGCATAAAAAAGGAATAACTAAGTCTACGGGGGGAAACCTTGAAAAATTTAAGGGACAATTAACTTAAAACACGGAAAACGAGAACGGGAATTTATAACCCGTTCTCTTAAAGAACCAAATAATTTTGCAAAACTAATCTTACAAAAGCTAATTTATTTCTAGGGGTCCTACATGATATAAAGAAAATTTGGAAAAAAAAATTATATTTTTTTGACTTTTTAATTTTTTTTTATGATTTAGTTACTGTATTTTTTAATCTTAAATAAATTATAAAAAAATATCAAACTACTTTTTATAAAAATTTGAAAAGAAAACTACAGAAATAATACTTTGAGGTGAGCTGATTCTAGGAAAAATACAAAATGGTTGCCAGCTTATTTGAATTAAAGCTGGATAAAAAATCCTAAGGTGATAAAGCTTAAAATTGGCTTAAAAAGGGTTAAAAACATTTAAAGGTTAGTTTACTAGCAGAAAAAGAACCAAAGGCACTTTTTGTAGCAGTGGTGTGTGTTAATTGTGCTGTGTATGCATGGGTGGGGTCATGGGGTTCGAAACCACCATGGACTCAATTTCTATACAAAAAAAAATTAAAACCAAACTTTAATGAACACATAAAAAACAATAAAGGCCCTTTTTATAACTGACAGTTTATGAAGCCAAGGGAATAAGGATGAAAAAAGCACAAATAAGACAGACATATTACTTATATTTTTTATAGGCTAAAAATTTCTTATTTTGGCTAAGGCTTTGTTATTAAAAATAAGCAAGGAAAAAAAGGGAAAAAATAAGCTAAGGAAGCAAAACTCAAACTACAAAAACTATTTAAGGCACAACAGATCAAAATAATCAAAAGGAAAAAAAGACAGGACAAGCACTTATAAAGCCTATAACAAGTTGGCCTTAGGGACTTGGAGCACCCTAACAGACCTAAAGAGGTACCTTTGGGCTTATTTTTTAAGCCTCTTAAGGGGAAATCCTTATGGAAATTTGGACCTACAACCTAAAAAGCTATCCAAAAAATCTCTTAGGATCAGCAATTAAGAAAAGGATTTTGAATTTTTCATATAGCTATTGATATGGCACTTGAATAGGAGTTGTTATCTCAGGCATATGGTGACATTTTTACAGGATTTTCTATTAAGGTAAATGGGCTTAAGGCTGCCATAAAATAAGCTTAGTAAAATTCAACTTTAATAATGAAAATGAGCTTAAAAACAGATCAAGTTGACAACTAGTGAAGCTTATATTTCTAAAAGTTCATAACCTTATAAATAATATAGAGTAAATCTAGTTAAGGCTGCTTGAATGTTGGACTTTTTAGAGGGCTTATGAGAACTTATGACAGGTACATAAAAAAATTTCTTAAATGCAAATTGCTTTTGGATTTAAAAACTTGGTTCCACTGCATTTTAGACTTAATGTTATGTAAGAAAAGACTTGAAAAAACAGAATTATAGACAGAAAATCAAGAAACATCACATTGGAAAAAGTATTAAAAAACCCAATAGTTTGGAAGACCCACTGAAAGATTTTTACACCTCAAAAATTAACTTTAAATTTTAAATTGGCTTTAAAAATAAAACAGATTGGAAAATATTTTAAATGAGACTTGCATTAAGTATCTAAATGCCAATCAACAGTTTTCAAACCAATTTGACCAACTTTTAGGGCCTTCGTCCCAAAAACCCCATTTAATTTCTTAAAACCCAGTTTTAAACTGAAATTTTAAAAAAAAACAAAAAAAGCGTAAGATAGATGATCATTAGGGTGAAAATAAAGCACTTATAAGCAATTAGGAACTTAAAAATAAAAGTACTTTAATAAGCTTGATTGGAAATAAGCAGATAAAGCAAATTAAGATAGATTTTTTATAAACTTGTAATTTTCATTATCAAATAAAAAAGACTTCAATCTTTGAATCTCAAAAAAAATAATTAAAAAAGACGGTAAAAATTAAGCTAAAACTTAAACTAAATTAAAAAACTACTCCTACTCCTAGTTAACTCTAAACTTCTGTCTTCATTCTTTAATATATAGCTGTGTCTTCAAGCCTTTGTGTTTGTTGTTTTTTTTGCTGTGTGTGCAAACCTAAGTCATCATGGGCCCTCTTATTTTTCCTTGGAAGCCTCCAATCTAATCATTCACAGCCCTTGATTTAATTTGTCCTTCATTTTTCTCGTCCAATTAGTAATTGTCTAGGGGATTGCCAAAACTTGTACATTGCCCATGTGGGGGGTTGGGTAAGTTGTGGGGTTTGTTTTTGTTTTGTATGAGGCTGGGGTTTAGTGGAGGGGACAGGATGATGAAACAATTGTAGGGTTTTGGGGTTTGGCGGGGTAAAAGGGGATGGTGTTTTATTTATTTGGGTGCAGGGTAAATTTCTTTAAGGGGAATGGGCAACTTAATCCCATCAAGGTATATAATGCAATTTCAAGCATCGTCCTTGTGGTGTGACATTGTTAGTCCTTGAGGTTGATAAGTGTTTGCACCGTTAGTCATTTTGGACTAACAATGTTAGTCCTTGAAGGACTAATCGGTTTGATGAAAATTGGAATAAGGGGAGTGGGTTATTGGCCATTTAGTTGAGTTTGGGTTGGGGCTTAGTGTATAGGCAGTTTTGGGCGTTGGTTTTTTTATTAAAGGGGATTGTGCAGCTCTTTTAGGGTTTTAAAAGGGTTTTAAATATAGTGGGCTGATCCAGGCCCACTAGGTGGGTACGGGTCGGCCCATTTTATCATGATAGGGTTTCGGGTTTGTTTTTCATGCTCTTTTCAATGTGTATTTCCCACAGGGTTGACTTTTGACTTGTCTGACTTCATTAATTGCACAATCTCGTTTGTCGGAGTCGATCCGGAATTGGTCTGTTTTTAGCTCGTTTTCCATTCTTTTGTACCTTTGGCTTTGGGTTTTATTTTTTTCTCGCTTTTCCTATTCGCTCTCGGTTGGGTCCGAGTTGGCTTGTTTTTGTTCTTTAGTGAATATCCGGTTAACCTGCCACAGTATAAAAAATATAAAAACCCAGAATTTTATGGGGCATTTTATGTGCGTTTTTTTGTTCGTTTAGGGTTCGGTTTTATTAGGTAAAATAGTATGTGTTATAATTAAGCACATAAAAGTGTTGATAATGAAAATTTGATTTTGCTATAAAAGTTTACAATTTTGTGTTGCAAAAATTACTTTTCCTTAGCAACACGTGGGTGACTGATTTTCCGAACATTTTTCTTCAAAAACAGTAAGGCACTTTGGTCTCTATGGTTTCACTCATATTGTTGTTTATACTTGAGACGTCTGATATTGAGAATGGCTTAGTACAGCTGGTGAAACCCTGTCAAGGAGAGTCTCTCGGAATTCTACCTTATCAATGGTTAGTATTTATACTGATCAACAGGGAAACCGTGGTTATTGAAACCCCCCTTTTTTTGTTTAATTCAATGAAGTGAACAAAGCTATTTCCTTTGTTTATCAACTATCGTAAAACCTTTAGGTTTTTTCCCGACTCCGGTAGAAAGCTTGCTAGTAGAGAAAAGTCAATTCATAGCCCACATCTCATCTACTCAACCGTTCAAATAAAGGGGTCCATAGGTGGAAAGCTCAAGTACATGTTTCAATAAAGTTTTCGCTAACCTCTGGGATACCGTCTACGTCCTCTTGTAGTGACGAAGTGTTTAAAGTTTAAAAGAAACTTCCAAGAACAAAAGATCTTTCAAGCTTTCAAAGGATTCAAAATAACAGTATGAGCAGGTCGGTCCAAAGGTCAACAAAGTTACGAAAGGATGATGAAAAGTTCACAAGTGTGATAAGAGATTATTCTTGGTTGTGGAAACTCCCTCTAAAGAAGCTCAAAGATCCCATACAATTAAAAAGCTAAAGGACAACAAGCTAAGGCCTATTGTCAATGATCACTTACAACATATTTCACCAAGAACAATGAAAAAGAAAAGGGAAGTCTTCGAGCACAAGGAAATGAAGGACTCAGCCATAGGATTTGGCTAGGTTTAGTTTTTGTAAAATAAGAGTGATCCTCCTTTGGGGGGAGATTGTTAGGAAATCCCCAAAAAGGATCGTCACTTCCATTATTTATTTGATAGCTCGTCAGTATATTTAGATAAAACTTAGTGGGAACTAGTTTGTACCAAGGCCCTGGAAAGCCCATTGAAGCCAAGCCCAACCAAGCTTTACTCACTAAGTATATAACACCCTTCCATGCCTGGAGTGGGTGTTGGTTGGTTATTTTCATTTTCCACATTAGTATTACATTGCATTTTCTCTGTTTCCTTTTCTCTTCTTAGTGCATCACCATCCCATTCTCCCTCTCTCTCTAAAATTCTCATTCAATTTTCACTATATTTGTATAAAATATTACAATAGGGGTTTCAGATGAGGGATTTAGTTACGATTTCAATCGATGCAACAGGTGACTGGGCCCTTGAGGGCCAAGTCACACATGCTACGCAAAAAGTTAGGCGTTACCCATTCTCACCACAGCTATGCTTGTTGAGAGGAGGAGGGGGGCTAGGAGTTTCACGAGGGGGGCATGGGCCCAGTTCTTTGTGCCTTAGTGGGGCGTACATGATTGAGCTTTAGGAATATTGATCTCATACTCAAGGCATAAGATGCTCGTTATTGCTTCAGGTAGACGGGGACCCCTGTGGTGGACAACTAGTGACTTCAGGTCGGGAATTACATAGGGAGGTTCAGTACACTTACAAAGACAGATGATAGGAATGATGAAGACAATGCTTTGACGAGTTACATTCAGCACGAGCACGATAGGTTCAGAGAGCTGATGCATACCATAGCACTAGAGCCCGCTAGAGACCCAAAGCATCAGGATGGACCACTTGATGCTGGTAGTAGCTGTTAGGGTTGTGTCATTTGTTTTAGCTTTTTCCGTATAGGCCTTTACTAAGTTTTTATGGGGTAATCCCAGCTAGCAGGTTGTGGGATTTTTGTATTCATCATTTGCTATCTTTGTATTAAGGCATGATATAGTATTATGGGTAATTCCCAGCTTAGGGCATTGTCGTAGGATCTTGTATTCTTTCTATTGTATCAAAAAACCATGATTGTATGGTTTCACGATATAATTTAATTTTTGATAGCGGTTGGTTATTTTTATTGTTGATTTTCTGTCATGTTATATAATTTCCTTGTGGTGTCATGAATCTCATTTTATTTTATTACATATGTCATGTCGTGAAAAACTTATGTTGTATTGGGAAATCTTCAAATGTAGTATATTTTCTTGTGATTTGAAGAACATAATGCCGCCAAAGAGAAACCAGGAAGTCCACTACCACCAACACTCCCCCACACACCAATGACTTGAATCGTTGGCTATTAGGGGAGATTGATTTGCCCATTGCATGGTAGACGCATTGGTTGAACAAAGGAAGCACATAGAAGCACTGAAAAATGGACCCGGGAGTCAAAATTCAGGAAAATGGCGGAGAAGAACTAAGAGCAACTACTCTAGAGTGCACATATAAGGATTTTTCTGAATTGCCAAACCCTTTAAGTTCAAGGGGCCACCAAAGGAGTCGTTAGTTTATTCTCAGTGGTTTGAGAAAAACATGGAATAATGTGTTTCCATATCAGTATTTTCCTCGGTTGAAAAAACCAAGTGGAAGTTTTGCTGTTGTACCTTAACTAGGAGGTTGGCTCTAACTTTGGTGGAATTCCCACATGATAAAGGTTAGATGTTTTTACGCAATGCCTTGAAACCCACTTAGGAAAAAATAATGACCCTATTAAGTATTGCCCAAGAGGCAAAGAAATCAAAAATGCTTGGGAAATTGATACTTTGGAACCTGGAAAGGTTAAGGGTTACTGATGTTACAAGACTAATACTATAGTTTATAAGGTGGCACTAATGTGTGTGGAGAATTTGTTTCTACGATGAATTCGGATGAGGTTGAGAAAGTAGTTGGGTTGGACTTCCTGACACCGATTCGAGATATGTGATGGTCATACAAGGTGACCACAAGGGGACAATGCAAAGAAAAGCCAATTGAGTTATCAAAATGGGTTCACAATATGGATCAAAAGTTCTCACACCTTCGAAGGGTTTGGTGAAAAGACAAGCTGCAAAACCAACGAGGAAAGTTTTGAAAAGGGGGACACTTCAAGGATAACAACATAAAAACCACACAGCAAAAACCATTCAAGAGGCATAATGTCGCCAGGGCTTACACTGTTGGGCCTGGTGAAAGGAAAGAGTGTGGAGGATCTTACCCTTAACTGTGCACAAAGTTGCATACTACCTTCCACCCAATGGTCCGTGTGCACCTTAAGTGCAACAATTGCAAGAAGCTGGCCTTTTTGGCATGTGAGTGTAAAAGCCCAAACTCCTTTGGCCAAACAACAACCAGAAGGCCCCAGGGGCAAATCAAAAAAGGTTCTCACTTGCTTGGTGTGATGCTCAGGGGCCATTTCAAGAGTAATTGCCCAAAGCTAAGGAACGTAAATCAGGGAAATCAGGCTGGAATTGGTAATGCTGTGGCAAGAGCTTATGTTGTGGGCACTGCAGGGAAAAACCCATATGCCAATGTTGTCACAGGTGCGTTCCTCTTAAACAACCGCTATGCTTCTATCTTGTGTTGATACTGGTTCCGATAGGAGTTTCGTGTCTACTGCATTTAGTTCATTAATTAATATCATCCCAACTGCACTAGATCATCGTTATGAAGTCGGAGTTAAGTCTGACAGGAAAAATAAATTAAGGTTATTAAAATTATACGGGGTTGAACATTAAAATTTTCTAAATACACATACTTTAACATTCGGACTTAGTGCACGTAGTAAGCTTGGTAGTTTTGATGTCTATTCAGTTATGGATTGGGTTTAGCAAAAGTTCATTGCCGTAATTCGTCTGTGATGAGAAATACTCATCGTATTCCTTGGGAATGAAAAATATTAATCATTGTGGTGATGGAAGCCAACAATGGGAATGAGTCATGGGAATAAATATTTCATTTCATGCACCAAAAACCAAGAAGTTACTTGCTAAAAAAGGATGTTTCCTATCTTTTGGCACATTTACCTCGCAAGAAGACGGAAGGACAAGTAGGAGAGAAGCGACTTGGGGATGTACCGATTGTTCTAAAATTTTCTTGAAGTATTTCCGAGGACTTGCTGGGTTCTCCCACCCGACTCGACCAAGTTGTATTTCAAATTTGATTTGATTAACTTGGGTGTTGCACCTGTAGCTCGGGCGGCCTTATCGACTTAGCCCCGTCTAAAATTTAATAGGGGAATTGTCGGATCATACTACAGGAAAAAACTTTCCGGACAAAGGCCTTTTATAAAAACCAGTTCCTTTAACCATGGGGATACTCACGGTACTTGTTTGTCTATGAGAAGATGGATTCATTCCGGATGTGCATCGGATTATCAAGAATGACGATTTATTCGATTCAACTTACCAAGGGTCGTGAGTCGTATACTCGAAGAAACGGGGGGTACCTGAGGTTCTGGTTTCATCAAAAATACTAGAGTTCGTGAGAAGGACAATTTCTGATGACCTCCTTTCTGATAACTCGTTACGAGGGGTGGGGGGGGTGGGGGGGGGTGGGGGGGGGGGGGGGGGGAGGGGGGGGGGGGGGGGCGGGGGGGGGTGTGGGGGGCATTATCGAATTTCAAGGGCATGCCCTTTTTGGGTTTGATGAAAACGCTCCGGTGGTATTTATGGATCTCATGGAATCGGGTGTGCTAACCTTATTTGGAACAAGTTTGTGATGTCTTTTATAGATGTATTTAATCTATCAAAGCAAGAGCACGTAGAACACCTTAAGTTAATCTTAAATTATTGCTTAAGGAAAGAGGTGTTGTCTTGCCAAAAATTTTTCAAAGTGTGAAATTTTTAAGAATCCCCTAAAAGTATTAATTTCTCGGGTCCACCGTGATTGATAGCAAAAGGCATTCACGTGGATCTGCCAAGGAATCGTTTCTGTTAAAGATTAGGGAAACATCTCTTAAGGGGGGAGACCAACGGAGATTTGTCAATTTTTAGGTCTCGCCGGGTATTATCAAAGATTCATAGAAGGATTTTCGAAGATTTCCAAGCCAATGACCAAGCTTACTCAAAAGAAGATCAAGTTTGAATGGGGTGACAAACAAGAAGCAGCTTTTTAGTTATTGAAGGAGAAATTGTATAGCGCACCTATCTTGGCTTTACCTGAAGGAGCTGAGGACTTTATCGTTTACTGCAATGCTTCGATTAAAGGTTTGGGCACTGTTTTGATGCAAATAGAGAAGGTGATCTCTTATGCATCACGTCAATTGAAGATTCATGAGAAAAACTACACCACTTATTATTTGGAGTTAGGTGTAGTAGTGTTCTCCCTGAAGATTTTGGAGGCACTATCTGTACGGAAATCAAAGTCGTACTGTGTTTCACTGATCCACAGAGAGGCTACAACATTTCATTTATTGATCAGATGGAGTTAAAAAATGGAGGAACAATGGACGTTGGTTGGAATTGCCTGTGATTATGATTGTTGAAAATTCGTTATCTTCCAGGGAAATAGGCAAATTATAGTGGGTTTGACGCTCCTAAGGCTGGAAAGGAAAGGATTACCGCCATTACGGGGTTCGAAGCCTTAGTTTTGAACTATTGTTTTGGAATCTTTTCTAGCAATTTTAGAGGCTCAGACTGAGGCAAGAAAAAACCAGAAAAAACATCGAGCTGAAGATGTTGGGAGGTTGTTGTTTGAAAATTCAAGAGATCCAATAAAACTCAGGAAGGTGAAAAGTTAGACCCCGCGTGCTGACGAAAAACCACTTGTTGTTTTAAATATAACTAAAGTTGTTTCCGCTCTATGGTGATCTAAGGACTTTGATTATGCACGAGTCCCACAAAGTCAGAAAATTATTCTAATACATACGGGTGGTTATAACCATAAATGTACCTAGACATGAAGCAATTTTTACTGGTGGGCCCAACCATGAAAGCCTACATTGCCCCTATGGTTAACGTGGCTATGGGTTAAAGATGAAAACACCAAAAAAACCATTGGTTTATTGGTGCAAACCTGAGATTCTTAATGATAAGGTGGGATTTTCTTCACATAGGATTTGTGTCCACCAAGCTTCCCAGGTCGTCGGGAATGTTTGTTTACCATTTGGTGATTTGTGGGGACAGTCTTAACCTAAAGTTGCCACACTTTTTTTACCGATGAAGAAGAATAATGATTCTATGGGGGACAAATTGCAAGAGATACATGGAAAAAGTGGTCAAGGAAGACTGGAATAACTCGTCTAGGATTATCTTATGATCGTGACGATAGTTTACGTCCCCAAAAAGTTATGAAGGCACATTTCAAAGTTGTGTAATCATTTGGATACTGTGTAATCGGGCCTTAACAATCCGCAGACGATGGACAAAGCCAAAGGAAAAACATTATACACTAAGGATGATATGTTACCGCGCTTGCGTGAAAGACTTTGGGAATTGGTTGGGAAAAAAGACATTTACCGCTAAGTGAGTTCTCATACAAAATCAACAGTGATCTTGCTAACATTAAAAGCTACCCTTTTGAGGGTCACTTTATGGTTGCAATGTTGTCGATCACCTGTTTGCTAGGCCGAGGTTCGATAAGATGTTCAGCTCACAGTCCAGAAAATCTTCAAGAAACGGACCGAGAAAAAATAAATTCCAAATCAAAGCAATAGAATTAGGCAACAAGTGATAGCCAAAAGGAATTTACGCCGGATGTTGAGGGCGTAAGCCTTTTGAATTTTAGGTTGGCGATAAGGTCTGGTTAAAGGTATCCACCTTGGAAAGGGGTTGGTACGTTTTGGCCAAATGAGGGAAGTTGAAACCGGAAGGTATATAGGGCCCTGTCAAGGTGTTAGCCAAAGTGGGGAAACTGGTTTCTTTAAGAATCTGAAAATTCCTCAACAAAGTTAAACCCTAGCAGGGGTTTTAGCCGTTCCCATGTAATGCCATTTTGAAAAAGTGGTTTATCCGGACGGCCATTGGCAATTCTCCGGTTGGATAGAAAATACATTTTCGATGATACGGCTCAATTTTTGTGGAAGAACCTGTGGGAGATTATGGATCGGAAGTCAAACGGTTAAAGCAAAAACCACTATTCAATTATCCAAGGTTCGGTTTGGAACAAACTCTAGGAGTGGGACCGTGAAGTTCACAATGGTACGTAAAGATTCATTTCCGGAAAGAAATATCCTACATTCTCTTAACAAGGAACCGGCAACCCTCGACAAGTTGCCGAGTCTTGCGCATATTTTAACGGGGGAAGGGAATGTTAAAAATCCGTTATTTAATGTCATTTTTTTCTACTCCAATTTACTTGCCATTAATTATTTTTAGTTCTTTTACGCGTTTTACTTTTAATTTTTTCAACGTTTAGTTAAATGCGGTTAAAACTAAAAATCACATTCAAACCGTAAACGAAAATACAAAACTAACTAAATTTTACGTCAAGGCAAGTGTTTATAATTATTTGGAAGTATATTATTTTCTTTTTCATATTTTTTTTATTGGTTACGTAAAACGTTTACGTTTCTCAATAAAATTACATTAGGCATAACCCGGATGTACCTATATCCTATTCTATACTCAAACAATTAATAACTATTTACACAATACCCAAAATTTTTTATAAATATTCCTATTACTCACCGCCAAATCTTGTATTGGAATTTCGAGAAATTGCAAAGTAGTTACATTCAAGGTTTATTATAAAGGAAAAATTGTATTCTCTTTCCCATTCATATAAACTAAATTTCCTTATACTTAATATTTCCTAGTAAAAAACTTCACATAAAAAATATCAAGGAAACACATTGGTGTCCTTTCTCCTCCTCTTAAACACGCCCCATATTTACATAGAGGAACCAAACCTTCTTTAGATTTTCTTAATCTCACAACATGAAAAATATTGCTAGTTTGACTACCTTTATCTCTTGTTCTTCTACTTGTGTAATCCGCCCCCCCCCCCCATCTCAATCTATCATACTTGGCAACTTCCAATAGTATGTTTGTAACCACAATTGGTTACACATAATTATTAAGGGAAGATTTTAACTATAGTCTTCATTTCAATTCCTAACTTTATTTCACTGCAACTCCAAACCATTCTCTCTGGTTTTCTCCTCTCTACTTAACGGCATCCCTTAATTACCAAGTACAAACCATAACTTTTCATTTTTCTAGGCAAAGCATACAAAGTAATCTAGGGTAATCTAAGGTGTTTGGGAGTACTTTTGAAAGCTGGGGTAATCATTCAAAGCAAGGTTTAAACCAAAGATTCAATGTTCAGGGTTTCTCATTTGTGTTTTGGTTTTTAGGTTGATATTGTGGATCTTCATCATCCTACCGCTTGCTAAGGTTATTTCATTAAAAACCTTAAATCTTTTCAATATTTAACTTTCAAGTTTACATTTACTAGTTATTTGTTATAACCACTTAGGGTTTTGTTTTACAATGAGTTTACAAAATGAAATGGAATATTACATAAATGTACTAACATTGTACCTATGTTATCTTTGTTGTGAATGATGCTTAAAATCCAAGAACACACTTGTATAAGGTTGGTTTAACTTAAAAAAAAGATCTTGGATAATTTAATTGTTGAAAGTTTAATTACATGTTATATATATGAGATTAGCATGAATACACATTTACTTGGATATATTATGGACTAGAGGGACCCTAAATTATGCATGGGAACCATATGTTATAACGTAAATAGAAAGCTTGTTACAAAGTTAAAAAACAAGTTTATATAAATCTTTTAGATAAAACCTAAAAAAACCTAATTGATTTAATTCGTGAAATTAGTATTTATTATTATATTTTATTTAAAATAGTAATTTCTTTAATACGGATTGTAGGCTATTAAAGGAACTCGAAAAAACCAAAAGCTAATAACGATAGGAGGTTATGAAATTTTAGTAAGTTTTCGATTAAAAAGGTGTTTTTATTAAAATATTTATATAAAAAACTATAATATATTACAGATAGTCATAATATTATGTGATTTTTTATTTTTTTAATTAATACATATTATGAGCTTTCCAAAATCTATAAAGAAACTCGAAAAGCGATGTAATACGAAAGTGATATGGGAGTTTTACGAGCTAACGGATAATTAAATACGTAATAAGTGTTTTTATAATAAAATGCTATAAAAATTCGAACCTGATGAATAATTAATTGACATTTTTTATTGAGGAGTACATATTATTAAGGATGTCAAAAATTATAAGGAAAAAAACTCTAATATTACGGATTATAAACGAAAGAAGATATGATTTTCTATACGATTTCAATAATTTTAAATTTATAAAAAAAAATGTATTTTTAGAAAATTGTTTTCCTTACTGTTTTACTGTTTTCATTAACAGTTTTTTATCCAGTATTATAATTATTGTTATAAATTGTATAAGATTTCCACTAATATAAGGTAATACATACATATAAAGAAAACGTTAGATTACGGATGTTAATAACAAGTAAGTTATGGATATTACGTGAATAAACTATATATACTCTTGTGGCACTATTTTTCATTTTTGTGCACACTATTTTTGATAAAGGCAATTGAAAACAATTTAGTTTTTAAGTACCTTTATATCTATATATTATACAAAGTGTGGAAATCATACTTATTTTTATTAAGAGGAATAAGTGCATATATGCTACCTGTCGGGTTTCACCAAATTTGCTGATTTGCTCACCTAATTAACGACAAGTGCAGGTGGCCCTCCCCAGTTTGGAACTTTTTACATTGCTCTAGTGCTCCCTGCCAGGGGAGGCTCGAAATTGGCAATGGGAAATTGAAACTTTGCCCTTTTGCACTAGTGCTCCCTGACAGGGAGCATTGATTTGCGTGACAACATGTTTCGTTTTTGGGGAGAGTCGCCTGCACTGTCGTTGAACGTAACTTAACTATATTTTTACTCTTTTAATTAGTTATACGTCACTACTTCGCCTAATTATTTGACACATTTAAAGACTAAATCGGGAGTCGACCCGAACTAACTTTTAAAATACCCGTGACCTAGTCTACTAAAAGTCCGATATCGTAAATTTCATGTTTATATTTAGAATATATTGACCCGATGAAATTGACCACTTAATATGAAAATTTCATTTTCCCCAAACGTCATTATTTAAATAAAACTCAAGCACATGTTAGGAACGAAATTGTATATACTTGATTTGATATTTTCTGCTTAGTAAATATGTATTATTTTTACTTAGGTTGCGGATAAAGTCTCTTGCATTCTTTTTTGTGCCACTACCTTGCTATCCGTTATCATTACTTTATGTGAGTTTATAGCCCTGTTTTTTTATACAATTACAATGTTTTACAACTTTGAGGTGAGAAACATGCATTGTTTTATATTTGGACGCAAGTACACTTTTAACAAATTACGAGTTTGCCTAAGTAGCTATAACCCACTATTGCCCATGAATCATGAACAGTTAATTACTGGATTGTAAGCGTGAATGTTATGAATAGATGTATTTGGGATTGACATCCCTGTTCGGGTGAGTAGCGCTCACTAGTTTTGGAGGTAACGAAACGACGAATGTATACCATGTCGGAACAATTTGGATGTTGCGGGTTGAACATCTACAAGGGCACATTATTTGCATTAATTTGCATACACATATATTGTGTAGCTTCAGTGTCATGAGCTTAGTGCATTTCGTAATTACTTTTGTGATATTGTATTTGTTACTTTATCATACACTTAGAAATCTTGCGGTCCTACTTTATACATTACCTAAATCTATGAATTTACCAACTTTATGTTGACGTTTTAAAACATGTTTTTCTCAGGTCAATAAGGTACAAGACAAGGATACATTGGTGGTCGTTATTTTGGATGTCATTGCATAAAGATTTAGAAGCATTACATTTTGGGGATGTTTGTTATGTTTTAAAATCTTTACATTTACAAGTGAACATGTTAAGCCGGTGTGCTTTTGTAACAAACAATTTCAGTTATTCCAATGTATCAGTTTTTTAAAAACGACTCATATAGAGGTCGTTCTCATATCTTGTGTTGTTGACACTTGATGTACCTCCATCAACCCATGATTCCGTTACGCACCCTATTTCGGGTGCATAACATATTGTATATAGAGCCAAGTTATAGAGAAACCAGGGTCAAAAGATTTACTTGGACTATAACCGTTTTCAAACATTACATCATACAAAAGTTTTTCACGGGACATACATACATTATTTGTTTGCATTAGTTGGTCATACTAGATGCTTACATGATCTATATACGTGTTTATATTATATTGTGTATATACTATACTGGTCTTATATAATATACTTATATATGTTTATTTTATTGTCACAGCAGTCATGTCGTCATCCACAGTTACCTACACGTCCGTTTATACTGATTTCGAGCCATGGAGATTACAGTGGGTTTCTAACGATGAGCTGGTGGCATCGGATGCCGCACCACAGTCCCCGAGACAGGAACCACCATCTCCAGACTACGTGTTTGGTCCTGAGCACCCACCTTCACTAGACTATGTGCCTGGCCCTGAGGAGCCAGAGCAGGCACCGCTTTCTCTAGACTATGTACCTGAGCCTGAGTACCCAGAGTACTTGGCACCATCTAACGCTGAGGCACCTATGGAGGATCAGCCTTTACCAGATGATTCTTCACCTACAGCCCTATCACCGAACTATGTTGGTGACTCCAATCCGGAGGAGGACCCTGAGGAGGATCATGCCGACTATCCTGCCGATAGAGGAGACGATGATGATGATGAGTCATCTAATGATGATGATGAGTCATTCAATGACGATGATGATGATGATGATGAGGACGAGGAGGAGGAGCAGGAGGCTTCTGAGGATAATGACGAAGAGGAGGAGCATCCAGCTCTGGCTGACTCTTCTGCTGTACCTGTTGATGACCCTGTTCCCTCAGCTGAGGATACAGAGTCATTTGAGACTGACGAGTCTGCACCTACACCTGTACCATCACCTAGACGTCGCACGGCTAGGATGTCCGTTCGACCCCAGACATCGATGTCAGCTACTGCTGAGGCACTCATCGCTGAGTATGCTTCTGCACCTACTCCACCATCACCACCACCATCTCCACTTAGTCCACTATCATCCCCATTTTCCCTGATTCCCTCACCACCCTTACCACTAACATCACCACCTACTACTAGCCCTGCATATGCTGAGGCACCATTAGGCTACAAAGCAGCCAGGATTCGGTTAAGAGCTGCATCACCATCTACCCACCATCCATCAAAGATACCATCACCACCCCTGTTACTACCATCTACTTCACACAGAGATGATACTCCCGAGGCGGACATGCCGCTTTGGAAGAGAGCTCGCTTCACTGCTCCCGCTTCTGGATTTGAGGTTGGGGAGGGTTCAGCTGCTGCTGCTAGACAGTTGGTATTGGATGTTACTACTGTGGATGCCACCCTTAGACGTCTTGTGTCTAGAGAGGTTGGCTATGGTATTAAGGATTTTTAGGATAACATGGTTGGGGATATGGAGGAGAAGGCACCGACCATAGTTGAGGGCTTGAGCCAGAGAGTGACAGATCTTTCCACTACTCTTGCTTGGGATACTCATGACATACATGTTCGATTAGAGGACGCACAGGATGACCGAGCTCTTTAGAGAGCCCAAGTCAATACATTGTTTAGGGACATGCGATATCATCTTCACAACAGTTGTTAGTTGAGGAGCGAGAAACTAATGCACCAGGCAGGCATGAGGGACAAGGCCTTGAACCTGCATACCGGCTGTACATGCTGAGCTACAAGCATATCAAGCTCATGTTCAGACACATAAGACTCATATTCAGACACGGGGTGCTCATATTGGATCACTGGAGACTCTAGTTACAACATTGGTGGCTCAGACTTCGTCACTGCAGACACAGTTGACTACAGCTCTTGGACGTATTTAGACACTAGAGGCTAGAGAGCCAGCACGCACTGACGACCCAGAGGATGCTAGCAGTAGCTGTTAGTATTGTATCATTTGTTAGCTATCCTGCATAGCCTGCTAAGTTTTATGGGTAACTCCCAGCTAGTAAGTTGCAGAGATTTTGTTCATCTTTTAGCTATCTTGTATGGCATGTTAAGTATTATGGGTAACTCCCAGCTAGCATTGCCTTAGGACTATATTTCTATTTTGTATCTTATTGTACTGGTCATTGTAACCAAGCTATCATGTATGATTATCGACATTGTTATATATGGATGTTGATTTATTTATGTCATTGTTGATTTCACTTCAATTGTATATCCCGTTGTGTGTTGTGATCTCATTATATTTACTTTGCATATCTCATGTCACGTTTATGATTGTATGAAATCTAACGTGTATTATATTTTCTTGTGATTTTGAAGAAAATGCCGCCAAAGAAAATAACCACCACCCCTGCACCTATGACCGATGCTCAACTTAAGGCACTAATTGCCCAAGGAGTTGCTGATGCATTAGCAGAAATTAAAGCAAACAAAACCAGTAGAAATGGTGATGACAGCCATGATTTTGGAACTCATAGCAGAAGGACAGAGCGAGCTGCTCGTGAGTGCACTTACAGTGACTTCCTCCAATGCCAACCCCTAAATTTCAAGGGTACTGAAGGAGTTGTTGGTTTAACTCAGTGGCTCTAGAAAATAGAATTTGTATTCCACATAATCAACTGCATTGCTACAAATCAAGTCAAGTTTGCTACATGTACTCTTTAGTGAAATGCTTTAACATGGTGGAACTCCCACGTTAAGACTGTTAATCATGAGGTTTCATATGGGATGACATGGAAAGCATTGAAAAGATGATGACTGATAAGTACTGCCCAAGAGGCAAAATCAAGAAGCTTGAGATTGAACTGTCTAACCTAAAAGTCAAGGGTACTGATGTGTTGAGCTATAACCAACATTTTTAAGAGTTGGCACTAATGTGTTCGAGAATGTTTCCCGAAGAATCGGATGAGGTTAAGAAGTATGTCGGTGGGCTTCCTGACATGATTTAGGGAAGTGTGATGGCATCAAAGCCCAAGACAATGCAAGATGCAATTGAGTTTGAAACTGAACTAATGGATCAAAAGATCCGCACTCTTGCTGAACGTCAGACTGAGAACAAAAGAAAATTTGATGACACTTTAAGAAATAACCAGAACCAACAGCAGCTATTCAAAAGGCACAATGTGGCACAAGCTTATACTGCAGAGCCTAGGGAGAAGAAACTGTACGGAGGATCTAAACCTATGTGCCCTAAATGAAACTACCATCATGATGGGCTGTGTGCTCCCAAGTGTGCCAATTGCAAGAGGATTGGCCATCTGGCCCGAGACAAATACAAAGCTAGACCTCTGCGACCAACATCCAGAGACCCAAGGCAAAAATCAAAGAGTTCTACTTGCTTTTGAGTGTGGAGCTTCGGCCATTTCAAGAGTAATTGCCCGAGGTTAAAGAACAAGAATTAGGGAAATCAAGTTGGGAATAGTAATGATGTGGCAAAGGCTTATGATGTGGGCACTACAGGGACAAACCCGAACTTTAATGTTGTCACGGGTACGTTCCTCCTAAACAACCGTTATGATTTTATTTGATACTGGTACCGATAGGAGTTTCGTGTCTGCTACATTTAGTTCTTGATTGATATCATCTTAACTACACTAGACCATGGTTATGATGTCGAGTTAGCTGACGGTAAAATAAATTTAGGTTAATACACTTATACGGGGTTTCACTTTAAATTTTTTGAATCATCCATTCAACACTGATTTAATGCCTGTAGAGATTGGTAGTTTTGACGTCATAATTGGCATGGACTGGTTATCAGAATATCATGCTGTAATCGTCTATGATGAGAAGATCATTCGTATTCCTTTTGGGAATGAGATCTTAATTTTCCATGGTGACGGAAGCAACAACAAGCACGGGTCTCGATTAAACATCATCTTGTGCACCAAAACGCAAAAAAGTATTTGCTGAAAGGATGTCATGTCTTTTTGGCACATGTTACCACAAAGAAGGCTGAAGACAAGTCGGAGGAGAAGCGACATGAAGATGTACCTATTGTTCGAGATTTCCCCGAAGTATTTCCTGAGGACTTTCCGGGTATTCCACTAACCCGACAAGTCGAATTTTAAATCGATTTAGTACCTGGTGCTGCACCTGTAGCACCGGGGGGGGGGGAGGAAACGGTGCCTATCCGATTGGCTCCCGTCCGAGATCAAAGAATTGACGGATCACTGCAGGAACTTTCCAACAAAAGGCTCTATAAGACCCAGTTCCTCCACCTGTGAGCTCTGGTCTTTTTGTCAAGAAGAAGATGGATCATTTCGGATGTCAATCGTTACGAAATTAAATAATCTAACAGTGAAGAACCGTTATCCACTTCCAAGAATTGATGATTTATTTGATCAACTTCAAGGGTCGAGTGTCAACTCAAAGATTGACCTGAGATCGAGTTATCATCAACTGAGGGTTCATGAAGAAGACATCCCGAAGACCGCATTTAAAACTCGATAGGACATTATGAATTTCAAGTTATGTCGTATGGTTTGACAAACGCACCGGCTGTATTTATGGATCTCATGATCGGTGTGCAAGACCAATACCTGGATAAATTTATGGATGACTTATTTGAATATATACTGATCTATTCAAAGACCAAGCAAGAGCACGAAGAGCATCTCAAGTTAATATCAGAATTTCTTAGGAAGGAGGAGTTGTATGCAAAATTTTCTAAGTGTGAATTTTAGATTCCTAAAGTACAGTTCCTTAGTCACGTGATTGACAGTAAGGGCATTCACGTGGACCAGCCAAGATCGAGTCAATTAAAGATGGGCAAATCTCCTAATCAACCAACCGAGATCCATCAATTTTAGGTCTTGCAATTATTATCTAAGATTCATTAAAGGATTCTTAAAGATCGCCAAATCAATGACCAAGCTAACCCAGAAGAAGATCAAGTTTGATTGGGGTGACAAATAAGAAGCAGCTATCCAACTGTTGAAAGAGAAGTTATGCAGTGCGCCTATCTTGGCTTTACCTGAAGGAGCTGAGAACTTTATTGCTTATTGTGATGGCCTTTTGCAAAAGGATTAGTTGTTTTCTTAATGTAAAAAAAGAAGGCTGAATGCATATGCATCACGACCAACTAAAAATTCATGAGATGAATACACACTCGTGAATTAGAGTTGAGGCATAGTTGTTCGCTCTAAAAGATTTTGGAGGCGCTATCTGTATGGGACAAAGTGTACCGTGTTCACTGATCACAAAAGTTTACAACACATCCTGGATCAGAAGGAGTTGAACATGAGGCGACGTCATTGGTTGGAATTGCTCTGTGATTACGATTGTGAAATTCGTTATCACCCGAGGAAGGCAAATGTAGTGGCTGATGCTTTAAGCAAGAAGGAACAAAGAAGACAATAACGGTTCAAGCCTTATGAATGACTATTGGTTTGTATCTTCCACAAATAAGAAGCTCAACTGAGGCAAGAAACCAGAAAAACCTTGGGTTGAAGATGTGAGTATGTGATGAAAATTTAAGGGAGAACACCCCCAGAAAGAAAAATTTTAAACTGCGTGTTGACGAAACGTTGTGTTTGAATAATAGAAGTTGGTTGCCATGCTGTGGTGATCTAAGGACTTTGATTATGCATGAGTCCTACAAATCAAAATATTTTATTCATCCGGGTTCTGACAAAATGTATCAAGACATGAAGAAATTATATTGGTCTCCTAACATGAAAGCCGGCATAGCCACTTATGTTAGCAAGTGTTTGATGTGCTTAAAGGTTAAAGCTGAACACCAAAAACTATCTGGTTTATTGGTGCAACTTGAGATTCCTCAGTGGAAGTGGGATAATATTATGATGGATTTTATCACCAAACTCCTAAGGAAGTCAAGTAGTTATGATACCATTTGGGTAATTATAGACCGACTCACCAAGTCTGTACACTTTTTACCAATGAGGGAAAATGGCCCAATGGACAAACTGACAAGGTTGTACATGAAAGAAGTAGTCACGAAACATGGAATACCAGTCTCAATCATTTGTGACCATAACGGTAGATTTACGTCACAAATCTGGAGGTCATTTCAAAAGGCATTGGGTACTTGCTTATATATGAGTACTGCTTACCATCCGCAGACCGACGGGCAAAGCGAAAGAACCATTCAGACACTAGAAGATATGTTACGCGCTTGCGTAATAGACTTTGGAAATGGTTGGGATAGACACTTACCGCTAATTGAGTTCTCATACAACAATAGTTTATCACACAAGTATTAAAGCTGCCCCATTTAAGACACTTTATAGTCGGAAGTATCGATGCGCCTGTTCAGGGCCGAAGTCGGAGACTGCTTCAACTCACGGTCTCAAATCATCCATGAGACAACTAAGAAGATTGTTCATATCAAACAAAGAATTCAAGCCGCTCGTGATCGCTAGAAGAGTTACACAGATGTAAGGGGTAAGCCTCTAGAATTTCAAGTTGGCAACAAGGTCATGTTGAAGGTATCACCTTGGAAAGGGGTTATCCATTTGGCAAACGGTAGAAGTTAAATCCAAGGTATATTGGCCCTTTCAAGGTGTTGGCAAAAGTCGGAACCGTTTCTTATAGACTTGAACTCCCTCAACAACTAAGCAGGTTTCATAGTACATTCATGGTATCCCAATTTGAAGAAATGTTATCCAAAGCTGTTTGCAAATTCCATTAATAATACACATGATGATAAGCTTCCAATTCGTTGACGAACAGTGGAGATAATCGGATCGTGAAGTCAGCCGTTAAGCAAAGCCCATATCCATCAACACGGTTCGATGGAACGCTAAGAGAGGTCCTGAGTTCACATAGAACATGAAGATCAATTCTTCTGGAAAGAAGTATCCCCGCAACTCTTCAGAAAATCGCACCTCTTCACAAAACCCACTCTCGGCAAGCGCCGAGTCTTGAGCCTTGAGAACAGGCTCCTTAATGGGTCAAGACTATAACAATCGTTATTTATCAGATGCATTTATAAAACGACTTAATTCTTGCCATTATTTTTAGGGTTTTACGCGTTTGCTTTTAATTTTCATCATTTAGTTAAATCGCGTAAACTAAAAATCAACATTCAACGTAAACGGGCATCAAACAAGTAAAAGTTTACGTCAAGCAAGTGTTATATAATTATTACAAGGATAATTTATAACTTTTTATATTTTATTTATATTGGTTACGTAAAACGTTTTCGTTTCGCAGTAAAATACATTTAAGCATACACGGAAACCTATCTATACTCAAACAAATACCCACTATTATACCTAATACCCAAATTTAATTCATTTTTCACTTCTATAACTACTTAGAACCGGATCCAACATATATACACAACAAATAAATCCTTAAAACCCCACTAGTATTATACTTTCCTAGTTATAAACATCAAGTACTCTTACATATCCCATTTTACTAGAAATTGGCTAATCTCTCTTGTACCCTATTGCTTCCCATCTGTTCCCTCTTCCTAGGGAGGAGGAGAGCTCTTACAATCTCTTACAACTAGTCCTTGAAACCACTATAAGTCCATGGTAATGTTTAAGGTAGTTTATAGATTACATATGACTATAAAAGGCAAGTCTTAGGTTATTATTCATGCTCTTTCCATTTCCAAGCAAACAAAACACACAAATCTCTCTTTCTCTCCTAAGAAGCCTATAGCGGCTCAAAAATAGAAGTTTAGGGTTTCATAGTTTTTAATTTTTACAAGGATACAAGTGTTCAAGCATTGATATTAGGCATATCTAAGGTGTTACAAAGGGTTTTGGAAGCTTGGGTATTGGTTTAACAAAGGTTATACAAGCAAGAAGGAACTAGGGTTTTCTAGTTGGTTTAGGGTTTTCTTGAAGTATTTAGGGTTATATACTTGTGTTGATCTTGTGTATCATCTTTATTCATCTTCCTAAGGTCTTCTATAAACCCTAAACTCTTCAAATTATTCATTTCATAATTTATATACTTGTTATTATGTTAATCACCACCTAGGGTTTATTTTTATGGTTTATAAAATATTGCAAGCATGTATATAATTCTAACTCATTTATATTTATGGTGAAATGATGATTAAAATGCAAGAATACACTTTATATAAGTGTTGGGTAATTTATAAGTTTAGTTTATAAATTAATTTGTTAAAAGTTTAATTCCAAAAGTTATATATAAATTATCATAAGGACTTTACTTGGACAATCATTATGAACATGAAGGGGTTAAAGAATGAAAAATAATTGTAAGGGTAAAGGGTGTAAAGAAAGAATCCATCCATACAACTTTAGGCAGAAACCGGGTCAATGCATAATCTATCGGTAATCACAATGATGATTCTGGTATTAAAGACAAGTCATCATGAACCCAGTGATGCAAAGCATAACCCATCCCAACTACTCAGGCTTCTCTCTAAAGAAGTTTGTTTTATTCCTCACGGAGATCAACACGCTTCTATCGACTTTCTCACTCTGAGATCGTTGATATTGAAAAGGTGACAGTCCGCTCCAACCTCCGATTACCAAATAATAGATGTGCACTTATAGAGTCTAGAGCCATCGAGATCAATCAAAATCTCACTAGGACACAAATTCCAATATACAAAATGTCGTACATCATTATACAGCATTTGGTATAAAAGATTCCTGCGCATTATCCTTGTGATAATTGCTAGAACATTCAGAGTGATACTCTCTAGTACTCACAATTATAACAACCCTCAATTTTCATAAATGTAAATATCCATCTATTAAGTTAGATGATGTACAATCTATCAGTTATATATGAACTCACCTTTTTCAGGGAAATTTTTCGCTTTATTACATTACTTACTTTGCCAATATCTCAATATGCAACATTTCTTGCATAACTAAAGTTAACGGGCTCAGGCAACCTATCTATGGCAATCCTATCTTCATATATGTCAAGCAATCATCATAATATATCAATTCAATATCATAATATCATTTTTACAAAGTACATTATTCCTATAATGTACCATTCGCAACGTTATATCAAAACGGGCTTTAAACCGTTATCGGATGCCTCTAAACCCTAATTTCATGAAGGATTAACATCTAAAGTGAATGCACAAGCTACTAAAGCATATGTACAAGCAATATAACATCTCATTTGAAATATAAAATCTCTTTAAGTCAAAGTACAAGTCTCTAAAAGCTCAATGTACAAGTCATTAAGCATGATCTCCAAAATAGCCGTTTTACCTCCGTTTTCATTCAAATTTCTTCACCACCACTTGTGTACAAGCTACTACACTCAATATACAATGTGTAAACCCTAATTATTCTATTCATAAACTTTCATACATCTTTTTACACTCAAAACCCTAATTCAAAACCCTAAACCCTAAAACCGAGCTAGTTTCTAAACCATGACTCGTTTCTTCATTTTTATCCATTGTAAACCTAAACCAATACTTAAATAAGTTATAATAACATAAATTACAACATTCTCAATCATAATCCATTATCATTTCATCATTCTACTTCAATTATACAAGAAACGAATCCAGAAAACCCTAATTGTGCCCTAATTGTGATTTTGACCCATTTATTCATTTTCTACCCATTTTAACCCAAACCACCTATCAAATTTTGATTATAATCCTTAATATAAGCCTTAGGATCAGTAACCTATCATTCCTAATCAAATGTACACGAAATCCAAGCCTAGAAAACCCTAGTAAACCCTAATCGCACCTATATGAAACCCGCGACCTCATTTCTTCATTTTTGACCCGTTTTAACCCAAACCACTTGCTAATTTCCATTGATAATCCTTAATACCAACCATAAGATCATGTATCTATCATCACTTAAGAAATGTGTGCGAAATATAAGCCAAAAACCACAATTCGAGCCCTAGATAACCCAAACCAACCCGCGACCCCCTTTTTGCAATTCTTACCCATTTTAAACCCTTTTTCTTGCAAATAACTCATGCACATGCAACCCTAAGCAGCTTACACACCTGCTAACATAAATATCTTGCCTCCCTTGGTCACCAAGAAAGCCACATCACCCCTTTTTGAGCCAAAACAGCCGCGGCAGCCCAAGGGGGTATCCACACCATCATTCTAGCTTCCTAGCCTTCACAACTCATTCTATAGCTTTAACACATCTTACACTAGACCCTACAAGTGTCTCACATCAGATCCTAAGCTTTCCTTAACCTCCTTGGTCTCAAACTAGTATAAATAGGACCATAGAACTTCATTCATTTTCATCCCCCACTCTCTTATCTCATACCTATTATAGGCAGCAATACTTTGCTCCATTAAGTTCTAAGAAGGTATTAATAAGTATCAAGATCATAAAGGAAGAAAAAGAAACCAAGAAACGAAGCCCTAAAGTCGTTATTCTAGGCATACGAAGCTAAAAGTCTCGATTCTGACCCGTTTCCAAGCTATAAGCTCAAGACCAGGTTCTCTAAGCTTATATTCTGTATTCATACATTTATAAATGGTTTCATTGAAATGACATGTAAAATCATAATATAAAGCTTTGAACTCAAAAACCTATGTGTTATACCTTTTTGATCCAAAACTATACACCCGAAACCCTAATTTCATGTTTCTTTACTTAATCTATAAGCTAAGCTTGATAAACTATTGTTTAATATAATCCAATAGACTTAACTAACATTAAGAAATAAGTACTTTTTATAATTCATGAAAAGAATTTGAGCTTAAAAAACCCCGCGTTTTCATTTTGAAACCCTAATATGACCCGTTTAACTTCCTAGCTTAACGAATCGTTATTTTAAACTTTCGTTGTGTTAAATCTTCATATTATAGTTTATTATAACTTATAAATGTATATTGAAATGTTAAAATAAGCTTGCATGGCAATTTGGACATGTTTTGTAATTATAATCATGCACGGGTAATATCGTAATTTTCATAAAAGCTCAATAACCTAAAAGGACTAAAAATGTCATTTTATCAAAGTTATAACTACAGGGGTCTATTATGTCAACATTTTAAAGTACAAGGTTTACTTTGTATATCTTTTAAACTTGAGGGACCAAAGTCGTAAAAGTGCAAACTCCAAGGTATATTTATGCCACTTTTCAAACTCAAGGTCTAAAATGCAACATTTTGAAAAGTGATAAAAACACGTTCAAAAACATACAAGACATAACTTAATTAAACGCTTGACTTGCTTAACGTTTCCAGATATTTGAATAAAATGCTTAAAAACTAGCTTATGTAATAACTAATATATACATTCATGCATCGATGTGCTTTCAAAAATCATTGTCCCGGATTCATACATACCACAATACAGGAGCCTTCATATTAAGGAGTTTCACTTGGTATTTCGTTAGACTGGGTTGTTTGGGTTTAATGATATTAAATGTACCGCTAGTCTCCTCAAACGTTTTACTAAATGACTCTAAATATGATGGCCTGAACGGTGTTTATGATAATTTAATATCAAAACCGACATCGATGTAGAAATCTTACATAATCAATCAAACTAAAGACTTGACATATATTACCCCAGTTTCCCGAGATGAAAAGCCGTTATACTATCCATTCATATACATTTGCTATCAATTTCGCTATAACTATTTTACAGGTGAGTTCATAGCCTCCGCATTTCAATCTTTTTATAAACCCGCGAGGGGGATCCGATGCTATAAACATGAAATCAATTATGTTCTTCTGTATGCTTTTTCAATTTACTATTGCCTAATGAATCTGTTTTGCCTTTAATCCCCCATAATCATGAACCTAAATTACACTCCATAGTAAGTCGCGAATGAATGTAATAATCTATTTTGGGCTGGACTCCCCTTTGTGATACCCATGTACGTTAAACCAATTGCACATCATTAGAAATCACACGGGTATTTTGAAAAAACTTTAGGCAGAAACCGGGTCAATGCATAATCTATCGGTAATCACAATGATGATTCTGGTATTAAAGACAAGTTATCATGGACCCAGTGATGCAAAGCACAACCCATCCCAGCTACTTAGGCTTCTCTCAAAAGAAGTTTGTTTCATTTCTCACGGAGTTCAACACAATTATATCGACTTTCTTATTCCAATATTATTAATATTGAAAAGGTGGCAGTCCGCTCCAGCCTCCAATTACTAAATAATAAATGTGCACTTATAGAGTCTAGAGTCAACGAGATCCATCAAAAATCTCATTAGGACACTATTCCAATCTGCACTTGTTTTTCACACACTGTGAGAACAAATGAAATTATAAGAAGTCCTACGCAGTATCCTTGTGATAATTGCCAGAACATTCAGAGTGATACTCTTTAGTACTCATAATGATGAATGGAAATCCTTCTAGAGTCAACACCCAACAGCTCTGCGGTAGGTGACTTGCGAGATTCTAAATGAATCAAGCTTGTGTCAACTGGATATCGATTTTGGTCCAGTATATGAATTGACGACTCAATCAGAAAGATAGTAACTATCTGATCCACTCTTATCGTGTTGTCTGCTTTGAGACGTTCCAACAATGAGAACAAGCAAGTACGGAGAATCTAATGCATCTGCATTAGATGATCCAATACTTCGAGCTGGAAACCCTGTCAAGGAGATTCTTCTCAAATTGAATCTACCTGATCACAGGTACACTATTATACACTGTAAAACGGTCCTCACAGAACCGGAGGTTAATGTAACCGAACTATAACGAATGACAAAGCCATATTAGTCTATATTTGATGTTTATCACTAACATAAATTTTTAGGTATAAGTGACAGATTTACAACCTCATTCTAGCTGAGTCAAGATTCACCACCTCATGCTCAATCGACAAAGATAAATACATGATGAAAGCTCAAGTACATGTTTCAAAGTCTTTCGCAATCTCTGATGGACAAGCACTTCCTCAAAAGAACATTATCGACAAGATTTTCGGGCAATAACAAAGATACATCTTATAAGTGGATCAAGTACTACCCCTTCCATTATGTGGTACAAGTAATCATGTCAAAGAAAATGTTGAGGGAGATTGTTAGCAAGCTTTCAAGACCTTGAAGCATGAGGGTGGAGACACAAGATCGCAAGGCGAGATAAAGATTCAAGGATAAAGATTTAGAGATCTCAGGAGTTAAGATAAATCAAGACCAAAGACCATGATATAAGAATTTTGTCAAAAGATATCAAGTTAAAGATCAAGATCCAAGATCACAAGCATGCAAAAGGATCTTCAAAAGAATTCCCAAGAACACAAGGCTCCAAGACTCAAGACATCACAAGAAGTGATCCACAATTTAATGACCACCCCTTAGGGGGAGATTGTTAGCCGTGTTTTTATGTAAAGTTATGGTCATTATTACTCCCGAGCCTTGTATAGGAAAATGTAGTTTATAGGAATTCATTTAAGCTAATTGGGCCTAGTTGTCAGGCTAAAGCCCATGTAAACGACTCATAAGAGTCCTAATGAACCAACTAGGGTTCCTACTCACCTTGTACTATAAATACCCTTCACCTTATGTGGTGAAGGGTGTTGCTTCTCTTTTCTTTCTTAGTAAAGTCACCATCTTTTCTCTTATTTTCTATCTTCCTCTTTCTCTCTAAACTTCTCTCTCTCTCTAAAATCTCTTCATTATTTTCGTGTAGTGTGTATGTGAAATGATGGATAACAAATCCTGAGTCTATAAGTAAGACCCACTGAATCTTTACCATGAAACTATAATGTGCTTCTAGTTCTTGTTCATCGACTTCTTCATCCGTGTCCTCTAGTCAATCAACTTGCTCTACTTATAATGGAACACCTTTCTCAGCTTTTTTGCATAGCAACATCTTTTCCTTCTAATAAGTGTAATCTTTTGCTCTTTTTGGTTTCTTGCACTCCTTATCAAAATGCCTAAATTCCTTGCAATTGAAACACTATATCACAGTCTGCTACATTACTCGACTGCCTACAATCTCCTTAGCCCCAGCAACAGTCACTGTCATCTGATTCCCAAACTGACCAGTCTGATTTTCATTCATGTATCTTGAAGTAGTATCCACATTCTTGTTTCTGGAGTTTGAAGATGTTCTAAGGTTGTTGTTGGTAGGTTTGTAGATCTTTTTGAAGTATTTTGCAATGAGTGCCAAGTTTTTCTGTACTTCCTTATCTTTCTGAGCTTGTTCTGGATTACTTTCTTCTTCAAAAGCTAACTCAGATGGAGGTGTGATTGGTTTGGCTATCTCTTTGCCTTTGTGTCTGGTAGTTGCATGAGATCTGGTTGAAGGTGATGTTTTTGCTGGTGGTGCATATGATCGGTGAGGTTTTGGTGCTTGATAATAAGTATCTGGATACTGTTGAGCAGCAATAACAAGTGCTAGTGGATTTGAATTCCTGGCTATCTTCTCAGCATGGATTTCATTAACTTCTTTTTGGTATTGTTTTAACATGTCAAAGAGCTTGTGATATGATTCCTTGTCCAAGTATTGAGTCTGCTTGACAATTCTCACAAATCTTGACCATTCTTGTTAAAGTTGTTAAAGAAACTAAACATTCACTTGCATAGTAGCAACTTCCAACTGATTTCTCACTATTTCATTCATCATTGTGTAGACCCTGGAGTAGTACGACTTAATTGACTCTCCATCTCGTGAAGTAAATCTGCCAAACTCCTAAAACAAACTAGTCTTGACATCCTGCTTGTTAAGAGATTCACCCTGTTGTAGCCTTTTAATTGCTATCTATATATCATGAGCTGTCTTGCAAGCATCAACCGTTGAGTAAATTTCATCCCCAATTCCAGTCAAGAGCAAATGAATTACTTCTTTTTCTGCATTAAAATGAGCTTTGTTTTCAGGAGTGATATTCGAGAATGTCTTAGGAATTGTTCGTTCTGGAACTGTTGGAGATTCATCTGTTGTAGGTTGACCTGGAATTATGATATTATAAAGCTTATAAGGACCTTGAGGATGCATTTCCTCAAGGCTTCACCGTTTGGTTTTGTATCAACATATCTCATGAAACGTGATTGCCATTGAGCATATCTTCCCGTTGCAAGCATTGGTGGACGATCTCTTGAACCATCAGTCATGATGTTGTTATGCATTTGACTGTCTGTTGTGGATGTTGTTATTGGAGTAGTCATGATGAATGATTGTTGTGTTATGAAGTGAAAATGATTTTGTAGGATCTTAAGTAGGTAAAGTGATTGATGTTGTGATTTGAGTATGGAATTTTAGTTCACGGGATTTTACAAGTCTTGATTAAACCGAGAAAAGAAGTAAGACTTTCGCGGGATTTTACTAAATCAAGAAGAAACCGTGAAAAATAGAATTGATGTCTTTGAAGTCCAAGTTAAGTTTATCGAAAATGCCTTGTACCAAAAATGATTTACTTTAGTTAACCGAAAATGAAATTCGGTAATTCAAATTCAGTTACATAAGCTGCAGAAGTATTACAATACATAAACCGCATGAATTTGAATATGACATAAACCGCAGTAGAATTCTATCGACATAAACCGCAGTAGAATGCTATTGACATAAACCGTAGTAGAATGTTATTGACATAAACCGTAGTGAATTGTGTTTTCCTAAACCGTAGTAGAGTCGAAATTTTGGCAGAATTTTATTTCCTTAGAATGACATAAACCACAGAATAAAGTAACCCCTGTATAAGCATAAACCGCAAGAATAAAATTTTACATAAACCGCAGGATTTTGTCTTTTATATAAACCGTAGAAAATTGTTTTGTCATAAACCGCAGTGGAATGTAAATTTTGGCAGAATCTTGTTTCTTTAATATGACATAAACCGCAGAAGAATTGTAACACTTGTTTGAACATAAACCGCAGAAAAAAGATGCACATAAACCGAAGAACTAAACAATGACATAAACCGCAGTATTCATGTCATATTCCGCAGTGTTCATATGCTAGACATAAACCGCAGTATTCAACAAATTAAGCCTAGATTTTTGAATCCAAATAAGCTGTTTGATACCTCAAAAAGCTACTAACAAACACGAAAATAAGGAAAGTACAAGTGGATGATCAAAAACAACAACAAAAAAGCTAGAAAATGAGCTGAAAGTGATCAAATATGTACGATTTAAAAAAGAAAGACAAGTTGATCACTTTTAAGCCCAAATAAGGTTTTATTTTGGCTTAAGTTTGCCACAAACTTATCACAAACAGTTTTATACAAGAAAGTCACAAACTTTTTGACTTAAAGAGCTTATATGAAAATAAGCCGAACCAAAAAGATTGCTAATAAGCTTCGAAATAAGCTAAAACAAAACCACAAAACACTAAACCCACCCCATGGATCTTGATACCAAATGTTATCCCTATATCATACCATGATCACTTCTACGCATAAACCAAGTGGGTCGAAATAATAAGAAAGAAAGGAAGGAGATGAAGAAGAAAGGTAGAGAGTAGAAAAGAGAGAATATTAGATTAAAAAGAGTGTTGGATGGATCCTTACAAGAAATGAAAGAACCAACCTCCTCTCCACACTTGGAGATGGGTATTTATACCAAGGGAGGCCGGCCTTAAGAGGCTTATGTTGGGCCGTTTGGTATTTTCTTAATGGATCGGGCTCGGGTTAACTTGGGCTTAAGCCCGCAACATGTACAATACTAGATTACTAAACGAGCCCGATTACCCTTTCTAGCCTATTATAATGTTACTAAATAAAGACCGTGATTCCTTGTTCGACTAAATATTTTAAGGTTAACAAAGGGAGAATCTCAAATCTAGAAGAAACTCTAAACAGTTTCATCAAAGAATCCTTGAGGAGGCAGAAGGAAAGCGAAAACATGGTTTGGGAAATCAAGAAAAGTTATGACCAAACCTTTAAAACGCAAGCCTCTTCTATTAAGAAAATAGAATATCACTTAGGAAAAATCGCCAAAATAATACAAGATAAGGAGGCTGGAAGCCTACCAAGCTCCACTGAAACTAATCCTAGGGGGTTGGCATATGCTATAACAACCAGGAGCGGACAAAATTACAAACCACCCAAAAATCCTCTCAAGGATAATACCAAATCTCAAGACAAACCTGTAGCAAAAGAAACCATAACCAGAAACAACAAAGAGACACCTGATGGTTATAAAAGAACCATTGAATCATACACTCTACCTATCCCTTTCACTGGCTGACTAAAAAAGGAAAAAGAAAAAGAATAATTCAAAAATTTCTTTAAGAGTCTTCAGCAACTTAACATAAACATTCCATTTGTCGAGGCATTAGAACAAATGCTAAAATATGTTAAGTTTATGAAAGACCTCTTTGCCAAGAAAGGAAAGGCAGAAGAAACATCTAAAATAACTCTGAATGAAAGATGTTCTGCAGTTCTTGTAAACTAAATCCCACTTAAAGAAAAAGATCATGGAAGTTTTACTATCCCATGTATCGCGGGAAAAATTGGCATTGACAAAACTCTTGCTGACCTCGGGGCTAGCATAAGTCTTATGCCGTACTCTATGTTTGCTAGGTTGGATCTAGGAGAATTAAAGCCTACCAGCATGTGTATCGAATTAGCAAATAAATCGACCTAATTTTTGAGGGGAATTACTGAGAATGTCATGGTGAAAATAGACAAATTCATTTTCCCTGTTGATTTTGCGGTGCTAGATATGGAAGAAGATAACAAGATTTTGATAATTCTGGGAAGACCATTCTTGGCCACCGCTCATGCAACGATAGATGTCTTCAATAAGAAAATATCTTTTGAAGTAGGGAACAAAACAATCACTTTTGACATTGAAAAATCAATGAAATTTTCCACACCTGAAGATGACACTTGTCTCTTAATAGATATAGTTGATGTAGCCGTTCTCGACCACATTCAGGAAATTCTTTCTTCAACCTCTCTCGATTCATTCTTGTTCGAACCTGTCATAAATTACCAATAAAGAAATATTGTCAATTTATGGGGAGATAAGAATGATGAATTTGAACATGAAGAGTTAGGATTATCTTCTAAAAAGGACAGTTGGGAACCTAATGATTTCATTAAACCAACTTTATTCGCCACAAGCACAAGTGAAACTGAAGCACAACTCCCCAAGCTAAAGGAACTTTCATCCCATCTGGAGTACGCCTTCTTGAACGATAATCATGAATTCTCAGTAATTATCTCACTAATCAGGATTCTCTAGAATCCGGTAATTATCTCCATCTCTATTTATCTTCTTATCAAGATATGGAAGTCTATTCTACATGTTTTTTCAAAAAACACTCAAAGCCTGATTTGATTATAGCCTATGAAACGTGGCCACGTAATCATGGGGATCAGTACTATCATTGTGCTACCTCATAAAATTCTAGTGGAAGATAATTTCAAACCAGTAGTGCAAACATAACGAAGACTTAATCCTAAAGTTCAAGATGTTGTCAAGGCTAAGATTGTTAAGTTACTTGATGTTGGATTAATCTACGCCATCTCAGATAGTCCATGGGTCAGCCCCATTCATGTTGTACCAAGAAAGGGAGGAATGACTATAATAACAAATGAGAACAACGAGCTTGTTCTGACCAGAACAGTCATCGGATGGAGGGTATGCATCAATTATAGAAAACTTAATGACTTAACTAGGAAGGACCATTTTCCATTACCTTTCATCGATCAAATGTTAGATAGACTGTCAAGGAAATGATTACTACTGCTTCCAGGACGGGTTCTCTGGATACTTTCCAATCCCTCTAGCACTAGAAGATCAGGAGAAAACTACATTCACATGCATCTACCCCCCCCCCCCCTCGCGAACATTTTCGCTATAGGAGAGGGACATGTATTTGGAATATGACAATTGCTTACGGCTTACATTTCAGAGATGCATGATGGCCAATCTTCCTAAGCATATGTGTAAAGACTTTATGGATAGATTTTTTTGCTATTTTGGTAACTCTTCAGATTCTTGCTTACTAAACGTATCAAAAATGTTAGCTATCGTTGTGATACGAAACAAACTATGATGCTCTAAATTGCGGGAATACATTTCCATTTTATGGGTTTAAAGAATGAATTGTCTTTGGTGTCAATAAGATATCTAATTCTGGCATTGAGATAGACAAAGTAATATATTGACATTATGGCACCAAACTTCCATTACCCGACTAATGTTTAAGGGGGGGTAAGAAGGAACTTTCTCTAGGGCATGCAGGATGATATAGAGGGTCATTAATGATTTCTCTTAAAATTACTCGACCTATGACTCGTCATTACTAATATAGGTAATCCTTTTATTTGTACTTTTCAATTCAATGCTACATGACAAGCATTAATATGTCCTTAAAGATATAAATTAAACAATGTACACAGTAATTTGTCTTCTTCTCGTTGCTCTAATTGGAACCTTGATTTCAAATTGATGTGTGATGCTAGTGATTATGCTGTAGGAGCAGTTTTGGCAAAACCCCGAGAAATGTATATAATAATCGACTAAGAAAGTGTGGAGAGGGTGTTGCTTCTCATTTTTCTTTTGTGGAACAAGTAACCATTTTTCTTTCTTTTTTTTACTTTCTCTCTCTAAAATATTTTTCTTATTTTTGTGTTTGAGGTGATGAAATGATATCCTAACAAGTTGTCTATGCCTTTGATAAATTCCGGTCTTATTTAATTATGTCTAAAACTGTCGTCTATACTGATCATTCTGCCTTGAAATATTTGTTCAGCAAACATGACATAAAACCAAGGCTTATAATATGGGTTTTGTTGCTTTAAGAATTTACTATCGAGATTAAGGATAAAAAGGGGACTGAAAACCTAGCTGCCGATCACTTGTCCAGATTATAAAATCCAGAACTAGAAAAGCTAAATGAAGAAGCAATACGAGACTCCTTCCCCAATGAACATCTTATGACAATCCATGTAAGGGAAGTTGAAAACGACCCTTGGTATGCAGACTATGCAAACTTCTTAGTATCGAAGATCGTGCCACACGGTTTAACATATCATTTAAGAAAAAAATTATTGTTAGACATTAAACATTACATATGGGACGATCCTTAACTATTCAAATCATGTCTCGACGGAATCATAAGGAGATGTGTGTTCGGTAAAGAATTACGATAAATTCTAGAACATTGTCATACGGGACCAGCTGGAGGACATTATGGAGCCGACATTACCGCCAGGAAAATATTTGAGCCGGGATTTTATTGGCCAACAATTTTCAAGGATGCTGCGAGATATGTTCGCGAATGGGATGCATGTCAAAGGGTCGGTAACATATCTTCCCGTAATCAAATACCTTTAAGAAACATTCTCGTAAGCGAAGTCTTCGATATTTGGGGTATTGATTTCATGGGACCCTTTCCGTCTTCACGAAATAACAAATATATCCTCGTAGCAGTTGATTATGTTTCAAAATGGGTTGAGGCTGAAGCATTACCAACTAACGATGCTCGAGTAGTAGTTAGATTCTTTTGAAAATTGTTTTCAAGATTCAGTGTCCCAAAAGCACTAATAAGTGATCGAGGGATACACTTATGCAATTCTCTTCTTGAGAAAACATTAAAGAAATGCAGAGTGACCCATAGGCTTGCTACCCCTTATCACCCATAAACAAGTGGTCAAATTGAAAACACTAACCGCGCCATCAAACGCATCTTGGAAAAAACTATGAATGGAAATAGAAAGGAATGGGCGGATAAACTCGATGATGCACTTTGGGTATTCAGGACCGCTTATAAGTTACCTATTGGAAGTACTCCATTTAGGATTGTATATGAAAAAGCATGCCACCTTCCAATTGAGATGGAGCATAAAACATATTGGGCTTTAAAGAACTTGAATCTCGATTTAGATGCCGCAGGAAAACATAGGTACTTACAATTAAACAAATTAGCAGAATTAAGAAATGAAGCCTACGAGTACTCACATGCATACAAAGAAAGGACAAAGCAATGACATGTTGCCAAAGATTATGGATAAAGAGTTTCATGAAGGAGAAGAAGTTTTAGTTTTCAATTCAAGGTTAAAACTCTTCCTTGGAAAATTAAAAACAAGATGGTACGGGCCTTACAAGGTTAGCAAGGTATTTACTTATGGAACGGTGGAGGTATGTGGTAAGAATGGAGTTAGTTTCAAAGTTAATGGCCATAGATTAAAGAAATATTACAGAGGAAATGTCAATGCTGTAAGAGAAACTCTTTACTTCGCAAAAACATAGAGCAAATATGAGTCTAACTTAAAGACTCATTAATAAACAAAAGTGCTTGTCGGGAGACAATCTATCTTTTAATATAATTCTTTTAAATTTTTGCATTTTAGTTGGTTTGTATTGTTTCTTACTTAGTTTTGCATGTTCTCACAAAAGGAAACGGAATTCGAGGTTACTCTAACTCGTATTTATGTGGTAAAAATGTTTCTATTTGGGCGTAACCACTCCAGTTACATCGTAACAGATTCAGTTACAATGTAATCCTCTTTATGGTTACGCCATAACTAATTATAACCAAAATTTTAAAATTATTTTCTCCACATGGTTACGGCATAACTCATTTCTTGATTACGTCATAACCCCTTCCTGAAAACCTTAATTAAGTTTAAAACTTTTACAAAACTGTGTATAATTAAATGAACTTTGTGGGCACGTTCTCTTTAAACCCTCACGAGACTTCACTCGTCCACTTGGGCCACCAAGTGATTTAAAAGGCTTGTTGCATACGCTAAATGCAACCGTGATTCCTACAAAAGTGAGTTAGGTTTTCTTATATAATTTTATTTTGAACGTTTAATGCTTATAGTTTGTCTAGTGATTTCAGGGGATATGAGATTTTCTCAAGAATCATTGGTCAAGAGTTCATCTCTTGCCATTATCATTCGGAGTATAGAGCAATGCTTAGGAGAGTCTTTCGTTCTATTCTACTCTTATCTTTTAATTTCATTTCCTTAAATGTACAATAAGGACATTGTACAAACTAAGTGGGGGATGGGAGTAGAATTACCAGTTGACCTATATTTGTCTTCAATTTTCTAGTTCTCTTTAAAAATTTGTGCCAATTTTAAAATTTTTTGACATGTTTTTCTTACTAATTTTTGCCGAGCCCACTATTACCCTTTATTCCAATTGGTGAGGTTAAGCCTAATGATTATGTTTTCATATATTATACAAAAATCCACCAAAAATATAAGTGTGCCTGTAGTATTGTAGACTTTAGAACTTGGTCTGTACATCATTTCGAGGCCTAATTGATTAGCATGAATAGACTGTTTAAGAAGGAAACATTTAGGAATTTACCCCAAACAGCCTTTATTTGTGTGTTTATAGACTTGTTACATTGACTTGTCAACCTCTTGTGTAAAACCCCTTGTTGCACTCAATCTTAAGTGCAAGATACCCCTAAATCACCCTGTTGAGCCAATCCTTGTTTTCAACCCTTTATATTAAATCTATCATTACATCATTTCATCATATCCGACCCTGTAGTCTATATTCTATTTGTGTTGAAATCTCTGGCTACTTAAGTCCATGGTTCAAGAAAATTGGTTCGAAAATTTTACACGTATATAGAAGACCTATCATTGTTGATCTATAAAGACCCTATGTATCATCACTTTTGATATTGTTCATCTCAAGTGGGGAGATATGTGCATTGATACAGGGGTAACAAAAAAAAGAAAAATATAAACCTCTGTAGCATATTCATGTTGGTTACGTGTTATAAAACCAACAAGTTATTAAAAATATGAAGATGGTGCAACTATAAGCCATTTGTCAACTCAAGATATAAAGATGTTGCAACTATAAGCTATCTATTTGATTGTGAAGGTTGGGCTAGTAGCCTATTATTTTGGATCAGATTTTCGCACTTGGATACTTGGACTTATGGATAGACGGTAGCCGGTTGTGACAACCTTAGATTATTTAGACTATTTGTTTTGTGTATTTTGTTTAACACTAATTAAATGTGTATCCCATGTCTTATTCTACCCTTTGCAATGATTATGACCTTTAGCCTAATTGAGTTAAGGAAAGAGCAATCACATATGTCTTCCATGGATGTGGCCGAGCATGTATGGTTTTGTTGCCTTTTTCTGGATCAGTGGTATCGAAAAGAATCAATCACCTATTTAAACCTTGGCACCTATGTTGCCTTTAAGAGCTGTGTAAACCCTAATTCTAGTTGGTATAATTTGTGTACTCTACAAGCTTATGATAGAATACATGTTATGACAGTGCAGTTGAATGATCACCCCGAAAATGAAACACTTATACTAGTAAGAGAGTTGGGTGATTTTGATCTCTTTTTCGTGAGCTGTTCGGATTTGATGTTTCTAGCATAAGAAAATTATGAATTCATTTCTCTGAGTAAAATTAGGGAAATCTTTTTATGAATTATTCTAACGGGTCTACTTGCGGGCACGTAGAAGTCAAGTGGGGGGATATTTGATAACATCAAATAGTTAATACTTTTTAGTATCAAAATCCCTATCAAAATGCTTGTAATTATTTTATAAATGCCTGGAAATGATACTTAATCACTTCATATTTAGTTTACAGGAAGAACTCAAGCATTGGAGCAAGAGACATGGGATTTGGACGTAGAAATCAAGCAAATGAAGGTTCT
This sequence comes from Tanacetum coccineum, assembly GCA_026074375.1. NCBI lineage: Eukaryota > Viridiplantae > Streptophyta > Magnoliopsida > Asterales > Asteraceae > Tanacetum > Tanacetum coccineum. The sequence goes on from BQNB010005623.1 coordinate 41,666, forward strand.
CAAGGCTAGTTACGGTGTAACCAACCTGCAAGATAGTTACAGCGTAACCACTTCATTACCATTACGCCGTAACTTGCCACGTTGAAGAAGGATTACTTATCCTAGTTAGTATTACGGCGCAACCATAGCGTTACGGTTACGCTGTAACAAACCTTAAGCCTGCATAAAGAAAGTCCACGTCAGCATGGTTACGGCGTAACACATACTTAACAGTTACGCCGTAACAAACTCAAAACTTATAAATAGATCCCTCGTTAAACACATTCGACATGAACCCTTCCATCACTGTATCAAGGGGCGAACCAAGCTTCCATAGGCCAAATAATTCCACCAGAATTCCAAGGGAGAAATCACTACACTTAATTTTGTATTTAATCGTTCATAAACGCATATTGTAAGACTAATGATGATTCAATCCATGATTCCTTTCGTTTACTCTTGTTGTATTGTTACCATGAGCGGCTAAGTGTAACACCCCCAAATTGTGTCGCAGCGGAATAGTGTCCGAGAGCGTTACTTCATGAGTACTTTTGCACAAGCTATGAGAGAACGACCTCTAAACGTGTTGTTTGAAAAGTAATCTTGTATTGTTTAGACTCTAATACACATCAAGTAAGCCAAGCATCTAATTCACCTGAGAAAAACATGCTTAAAAGTGTCAACATAAAGTTGGTGAGTTCATAGGTTTGTTTAAGTATGAATGTTGAACCAAAGATTTGCAAAGTGTGTACGACTATATCAACCCTTATAATAGTCACAAAATGTACATATAAAAGTTGGACCGCAGTTGTTCAAAGTATGCATGATAATTGAAAATATCACGAAATGTTTCAAGTATGTATTGCCAAATGAGTGATTACGATTACTCTAAGTTCATGAAACTAAGGCTCAGACTTGTATGCCATTTTATTCAAGGCACAGTAATCGTTCATCTTCATGTAAGTGTCGTTCTTGCTCCGACATGCTATAACGTTCGTTGGCTCGGTAATGTCGACACCAGTGATAGCTAATCACCCAAACGGGGTTGTCGCACCCGAATAGATCTATTTCATAACATTTGCGTCTACTAACTTGTAGTTAACAGTTCAATCCACTTAAGCTAATCCGTAATCATTTGAGTGAAAGTCAAGTATGTGTTCACGTCTAAAAATTAAACCAAGTATTGTATCTCATCGTGAGATATGTAAATGTGTATGTAAATCAATTTGTAACCGAGTTGTAAATGAACATGTAATGAGTTTAAATCAATCATGTAATTGAATTTGTAAACAAATGTAAAACAAGTAAAACATGGGGCTATAAACTCACCTCAAAGTAGTAGCAAGATAATATCAAATAAGTGAAAACGTCACGCGAATGTCCAAATGCAACCTAAGTAATTATAGGTCGAATGAGTCTAATGTACTTAATTTAAATACCACATCACAAGTTATAATGTTACATCACCAACTAATACTCTTTGTTAAAAACACTTGATTTAACGTTTTTATTTTTTTGTATAATGTTATCGTAAAAGTAGTTCAATCGTCTTGTAAAATAATATTTATAAAGCTAAAACTCGTAAAAATATTATATAAGTGATTCTAAAATGTTTCGTAAATTTTTATTAAAAACGAACCAACACTATTCATGTGAGGAAATAGTGCACAATAGAAAATAATGCGTATCTTTTTAATTTTAACACCGTTTTATACGTTCTTTATGTCTACGGTTTCGTATTAAGAAGATTTATCAAAATAATAAATTTATAACTTTTTAGTTCTCTGATGAACAGTACTTTTACTGTTCATGCATATTTTATAAAACTATTTTTATAAAATTAATCGTCGTAACCTCGTAAAAGTCGTAACTTATCCATTTTAATTCCGTTTTTAGTGATTCTTTCGAGCACGTCTTCGTAATTAAAAGTTATATCTAAATAAAATATTTTACAAAAAGTTTCTGGTATGATCAGTAACTTTTTTTTATAAAATAACTTTTATAAAAATATTTTGTAAGCTCATGAAAACAAAACCCTAAGTGGTGATTAACAAGATAACTAGTATGTATAATATGCAAGTAAAAATATTGAAAAGATTAAGGTTTAGAAGACCTTAGACAAGTGTAGGATGATGAAGATCACAATATCAACTCATAAAACCAAAACCCAAATCAAAACCCTAATGAGAAAACCCTAACTTTAATCTTGTTTAACCCTTTGCTAAAATGATTACCCAAGCTTCCAAAACACTTTTAAATACCTTAGATAATACCCTTGATCACTTGTATGCTTGCTAGAATAAAAACTATGGTTTGTTCTTATGGTTTTTGTGTGAGCCGTGGGTAGGGAGGAAGAAACAAAGAGATGAGAGAGTTTTTGCTAGTGAATGGAAGTGTGTATGAATGATAACTTAGTAAACCTTTCTTATATATGCATGTAATGGTCAAAGTAACTATTAGAAAGTACAAGTTTAAGATTTAGTAAGATAGGAAAGGGGGGACGTTTGCTAAAGGAGGAAAAAGGGGAAGGATGTTGGTTGAATCTAGCTACAAGTGTATGAGTTCCCATGTGCACATGTTTAGAAATATGAATAAGTAGATTTTTATGTGCTCTTTGCCTTGTGGTTTTTGAATTTTAGGGGTGGGAAGGACAATGTTTATGAAAATTTTGGGGTATTGGGTATAATAGTGGGTATTTGTTTGAGTATAGGTAGGTATTGGTGCTCCCGGGTATGCCTAAATGTATTTAATTGCGAAACGTAAACGCTTTTCTTAACCAATAAAAATAATATATAAAAAGTTGATTATTATTTTCGTAAAAATAATATAATGCTTGCTTGACGTAAACTTTTATTTGTTTGGCTCCCGTTTATGTTGATTGATGATTTTTAGTTTACGCGATTTAACTATACGATTGAAATTAAAAGTACACGCCTAAAACTCTAAAAATAAATAATGGGAAATATTGAGTCGTAAAATGACCTGAAAATATGGAATGTTACAGTCTCTTCCCATTAGAAGAGTCTTGTTCCCAAGGCTCAAGTCGTGACACTTGACAAAGGTACGGGTTTAGTGAAGAGATGCGGATACTTCTTTTGAAATTGGTCTTCACGTTCCTATGTGAACTCAAGACCCCTTCTAGAGTTCCACCAAACCTTGAAAATTAGGATATGGCTTTGCTTCAACTGTTTGACTTCTCGATCCATGATTTGTATGGGTTCCTCTACAAAATAGAGCTTATCATCAATATGAAGTCCATCTAACAGAACGACTAATGGATCGTCGGAATACCACTTCTTCAAGTCAGATACATGAAACGTAATATGAACCATGCTAAACTCTTGAGGCAGCTCAAGCTTGTAAGCAACGGATCTAACCTTTTCCAACACCTTGAAAGGTCCAATAAACCTAGGGTTCAACTTACCCCGTTTTCCAAAACGTACGACCCCTTTCCAAGGTGAAACCTTAAGCATAACTCTATCTCCAACATGAAATTCCATTGGCTTACGATTTAAATCGGCGTAACTCTTTTGTATGTCGCGTGCGGCTTGAATCCTTTGCTTGATCTGAATGATCTTCCCGGTTGTCTCTTGAACTATTTCTGGACCGGTGAGTTGAACTTCTCCAACCTCGGCCCAACAAATAGGTGAACGACACTTTCGACCGTAAAGTGCCTCAAATGGTGCAACCTTGATGCTAGCGTGATAACTATTGTTATATGAAAACTCGACTAATGGCAAATGTTTAACCCAACCATTTCCAAAGTCGACCACACAAACACGTAGCATATCCTCGAGAGTTTGAATAGTCCTCTCGCTTTGCTCGTCAGTCTTTGGATGATAGGCAATACTTATATCCAAGCTAGTACCCAAAACCTTCTGAAGTGACCTCCAAAAATTTGATGTGAATCTACCATCACAATTACAAATGATTGAGACGGGTATTCCATGCCTGGTGACTACCTCCTTTAGGTACATTCTCGCTAATTTCTCCATGGAATCAGTTTCCCTCATTAGTAAAAAGATTGCAGACTTCGTAAGTAGGTCAACAATCACCCAAATGGTGTCATAACCACTAAACTCTATAGTATTATGTAGACGTTGAAAGGGGTGATTTGGTACATTTCTTAATGGCGAGTAAACTTGATAGTGGATTGTCCTAGGGTGACTACGGATGCATCTTGACTTTTTGACATAGGATTGGGTGTAAGATGATGCCAACTCTATGTGGTAGGGTGGTGTAAAGGTCTACTTAGTCACTATGCTTACTAATTTAATTTCTCGTGACAGACATGTTTTATGGATACGTACACAAAATTTTGCTTTTTGGGATTATGAGAAAAACTGATTTTGACAAAAGTTTTAAGGTAACTACTACCAGCATGGCATTGTTCTTCCTGAATTATACATAGGTGATTAGGTCATGTATATTTGAGGGCTAACGATGTGATGCTCATTTTCATCAAAATTATGTTATAATTTCATAATAACTATGGGAGTGATTTGTAAAAAAAATATAGAGAGTTAAAGTAGAATTGACGTTTTCATAATACGTTAATTTGATAAATACTTGAAATTATTCAGTACAGCGGAAATTTATGAGAAATACAATGAGAACCCCTAAGGAGATAAAGTCTAAGATAGTTCCAACTTAGGGTTCACTAGGCAAAGCGAGACAACTTTCTCTTTTAAGCTTCAATCTCATCTTCAATGTTGTTAGGGTCTTGATCAGTTTCTCCTCCTCCTAAGGCATATACCATTCCACGTGCTTCAGTACCTTCAGCTTGGATTCCATGGTTTTGATTCTTCAATTCTGGGCAATCACTCTTGTAGTACCCTTGATTCCCACATTCATAGCAAGTGATGATCCTTTGATTGCTATTAGCAGTAGGATTCCAGCAATCCCTTGTCAAATGGCCGATTTTCTTGTAGTTCGCGCACTTTGCAGTGCACGGGCCATTGTGGTGAAACTTGCACTTGTTGCACAATGGAAGAGTTCCAGCATATTCATTCCTTTCACCAGTCCCAGCGGCGTAAGCTTGAACCACATTCTGCCTCTTGGGAAGTTATTGTTGAGCTTGGTTGTTGTTATCAGATTTCCTCTTGTTTTCAGCTTGTCGTTCAGCCAAAGTACTGATTTTCTTATCCATCAGCTCAGTTGCAAACTCAATTGCATCATGCATTATCTTCGGCCTAGACGCCATTACACTCCTATGTATCATGTCGGGAAGACCGCTGGTATGTGCTTAATTACACATACCTTTTACCTTTAAAAACGAGCTAAAATAACCAAAAACGGACTTAAAATGCCAAATATATGCTTGTTTTGCTAATTGTATTGTGCAGGAACGGATAACCAAGAAAAGGACGAAAAACAAAGCCAAAACGACAAAACCGGACTCGGAACGGAAAAGACTGTGAAAGACAAAAGCAAATCGAAGCCGGAAAGTCAATCAAGTCAAAAAGTCAACAGAAAAGGCAACTGGTCAAAGTCAAAGTCAACAGAAAAGGCAACTGGTCAAAGTCAAAGTCAACCCCGACAAATCCAAAAGTCAACAAGTCCAAAAATATAAGTTTGGGGTTGAAATTGTAAAAATCCTAACTTACATTTAATGAAGAAAAGAGAAATGAATGGCAAAGTGCAAGATGCCCATTTCTGCAAAGTTACACCACACGGGCAAAACCTGATCAAACCCTTATAACTTTCAATCACTAAGGACGTGTGGTGTAACTAGTCACATAACCTTTGGGGACTGAAATTGCCAAGTCCCCAAAAGGTTTTAACAACAAGGACCATAGATGCAATGTTACTTAACACCTTGGAGGACTAACCTTGCCAATTGCCTAAACCTCGCCCCTGTCACCCCCAACTTGTACAAACAAATTTTCCCGCCCAATTTTGTCACACCCAAAACCCACTCACGGGTTGCCAATAACCCCTTTTAACCTCACCTCAAAAAAAACCCCAGGGTTTCTTCCCTCTCCCCCCCTCCTCCACTTAAACCCTAATCCCTCATGGCAATCCACATTTCCACCCATGACAAATCCAACGCTATGATGGATTCTTTAGACATTGGAAGGCCAAGTTTTGGCTGTGAACCTCTCAGAACACAAACACAAGCTAAGAATTCCCAGCTTATAAAAGAAGATGAAGGTTTAGAAGAATGGAGTTAGTTTTTAATTTCAGTTTATGATTTTTTTTATTTTTAAGCATTTTCTTTTAAGCTTTTAGAAATTAGCTTTCATTACTTGTGCTTTGTAACTTATAACTTGTACTTCACGATTTTAAGCAATAGAATTCAGTTTTAAGCTTCCAGTGTTTTTTATTTCAAAATTTAAGCTGTTCCACTTTGATAAGCTCTTATAAGCTCATTTGAGCTTATTATTGTTCATAAGCTCAAATTCAGTTAAAACTTGTTACAAGTAATCCATTAACTTGTTGTGTTCACTTTACATCAAAATCATGATAACCTAAGTGCAATTTGGATCAATTTTGGAAGCTTTTGAAAAATAAGCTAAAAAGTAGCTTATTGAGCTTAAAAGCTTAAAGGTTTAGAGGCTAAGGTAGCCATATAGGTTTTAAAGATTGAGGTTACTCACTCAAAAGAGTAACCTAAAGGACAGAAACTTCATGTTCCCAGGTTTTAACTCTTTTTTGTATAATTGATAGCTTAAAGCTTGTACTTATCACTTGAACCCTATGGCTTAATCATGTTTATGTTGTTTAGATGGTTTAAAGTTAAAATGTTTTTAAGCTGTGTTAGTGAGAAATATTAGAGTTAAATTTAGTTGTTAAATTCTGTCATAAAAAGTAGTTAAGGTAGTAGAGAAACTAGCTTAATCTTCTACATAAGCTAGCCTTTTAAAAGCATAAATAGCCCTCATTAGTTTAGTTAAAGCAGAAGAAGATATAAGGAGTTAGCTGTTATAGGTTTTAGACTAAGCTTTAAGTACATTTAATCTTGACATCAAAGTAAGGGTGTTTGGGTCAACCTCAAAAACGGGTAAAAATGGTTTTAAGTATGGGTTAAGGTCATTAGGTTAGTTTAAGCTTAAGTTTTAAGCTCATTTTAAGCTGTTTTACAAGTTGTTTAAGTTTGAAAAGTGTTTTTCAAAAGTTTTAAAAACCTTCTTTGTTAACTGTGACTTTTGAAATACACCACAAGTGCTTGTTTAGTTAAGCACTTGTGGTTTAAGTGTTGAGTGTCAAAAAGTGTGTTTTGTGTGTGTACAAAATAAGCTGTCAAACACCCTTGGTCTTTTGACTTTTGAGTCAAAAACCACCAAGTTCTTTTTAGTAGCAGTTTTGAAAAAGTCAAAGGTCCATTTTTACTATCAAAATTCAGCAGTTTAATATTTTTGGGCCAGCTAAAAAAATTGGTGCATAAGTCCACTTGGTAGGGAACTTCATCTGTTTTAACTCTATTACATTATGTAGAGCTTATTAGACAAAAACAGCTATTAAAAAGCTGTCAAATAAGCCCTTGATGTTAGCATTAATTTCCCCCTGGGTGCTAGAAGGGTGGAAGTTAAGCCATTGTGTGTAGCCTTTACTTCACCCAAGCTCAAGCTCATTGGCTTTATTTTTAAAAGCCAATAACCACTTTTTTTAAGTGTCTTCATTACACCCTTAAAAAGTTTCTTTTGATGGCTAAATTTCAACCAACTCTTGGCCCTTAGCTCAAATTATTCACCAACAGTACTAACTCTTTAGTTAGTACTGTTGAGAGTATTAAGCTCTTTTTTGGCTTATTCAGCTTATTTTATAAGCTCATTTTGTTTCCTAGTAAGCTTTATTTGAGGGTATATACTAGTTTTTTGTCTATATTTACCTTTCCCTAGCTTAAATAGTCTAAATTAGTTAGATCCAACTTTAGTTCATAGTTTCTGTCCAAATTAAGCTTATTTTCTAGCTTATTCTTTTGTCAAAAGCCCAAAGTGCTTTCATTAAAATTATAGAGATTAAGCTCTTTTATAAGTTTGTAGTTTTAAGGTTTTGCTAATTCTCAATTTTTAAATAAGCAAAAAAAATAAGCTTGGATCGTAGGGTCTATTGTGTATTTTTCCCAAAGTTCAGGGGTACCCGTTTGCACTATGGTGGTGTAAATTCACCATACTTTACCCGCCTACCTCTAGCTTAGTTCTCCTACACTTTCTACCCATAGACTTTTAGAAAAATAAAAAAGGGTGGAAAGACAAGAGGTCCGGTGAGTCAATAAAAAAAAAAAAAAAAAAAAAACTCCGAACCCGTACCTCTCGATACAAACCCCCTTTTATAACACCTTCTTACCACTGCGCCCCTGGTCCTTTTTCGTTAAAGACTCAGGATTGTTATTTAAGGCGTTTTTTTTAGCTTTATAAGCTTATAAGCTGTTTAAGCTTATTTTCGGGCTTATTTGCAAAGCTTATTTGTGTCTCGTATTTACGAAGACCTGATAGTATAAATTATTTGTGTAAATTTTTCAGAATTTTTTGTAAACGATTACTATTTTTTTATAATTCAATTTTATTTAAAGGTTTATTTAATTCATAATAAATACAAAAATTATCAAAAAAAAAATATTTGCTTTTTTAGAAATTTCTTTGTCCATCTAGTTTGTAGGAAAAATATAAAAGTTTTTTCGTAGGGTCATTTTTATAACTCATCATCTTTGCAAGAACGGGGTCCGGTTACGGGTTTTTGTTTTGACTCCGTTTTTGGTCAAAACGAACTCCCGTCCTTCGGTCTATTTCTTTTTCATCTTCGTTATATGACCCGTAGAAGTAGTTTAGAAGTGAAAAAAATTTCCGTGAGGGGTTATTTTTAAAGATTTTAGGTTTTCCTCCCCCTTTTTACGGATTCCGAGGGCTTTCGTTTTTCTAGCTTAATTTCGTATTTTTAGGATTTTCTTAAACGTTTAGTCGTTATTTTTAATTTGACTTATTCAACTTCCCAAACTCATTCCTTCCTTCAAACTCAAATCTTCGATCGATCGATTTTACATCCCAGCCAGATCGTTGGGGATTTACGACCCGGGAAAGCTCTATACTACTTCTCGGTATCATTGATTGTTGGTTTTTACACTTCTTTATATATTTTATATTTTATTATATATTATATATATTTACGGTGTGAATCCGGCACGATCAATTTTTGGCGCCGTTGCCGGGGAGGCTGTGCAACCGTCTATCGTTACGTTTGATCAACTGTGTTTGAAATTGTGAATATTTTCTTTAAAAAAAAAAAAAAAAAAAGTACAAAAATATTTTTCATTTTTTAGTATAATTATCATTTAAAAATCAAAAAAAAAAAAAAAAAAAAAAAAAAAAAAAAAAAGAAAATCAAAAATATAAAAACATTGTCTTTAATTTACAAATAAAATTCACAAATTGGTAAAATACCAAAATATAATATTCTCAACTGAGGTATTATCATAATAAGTTCCGGTGAACTTGTTGGTTCCCAACTCGAACAAAAGATTTAAAAACTTGCCTTTTGTGTCTCTTACGACGTACGGCTCACCTCGGAAAGTTGAACAAACAAAGAATGTCGGTATAAAGGAGGGTAGCTCCTAGGGAACTACCGACCCGAAAGGAGAAATAACTTTCGCGCTATTTCCTACTCCTCCGCTCACCTGTAAGTTTATCTTTTTAAGAGCTACCGTGAAGTAAGTAGAATTATCAGGTTTAAAGTGGTCTTAGCATTTTGTCCGTTTAAAATAAATTGTGAATTAATAGGAAAACGCGCAAAAATAATCTTCTTTTTCTTCGTAATATTTTAATTCTTTTCTTATCCATCTTAATGTTTTAATACTTATATGACGTCATACGATTATCCGTTTGAATCCGATTTACGCGATTAAGAATGCTCGTCTGTGGAAGTTTGTACACTTCAAACTGTGGTTGTTCGAAAGAGTCCTGAAGACAAGATTCCTTGTTCCCTAAACCCCCTCGGAATGTGCCAAGGTGTGCAAAGTGTGGAAAACCCCGGTTGATGTCCGTATTGACAAGGATGTGCTCTTTTATACGAAAGGAATTTAGAAGGTTGCCGTACAACTGTGTGGAAAATGCATTTTTTTCAAAGACTTCCCAAACAACTTCCCGACCACAATACCAACGTTGTTAATGCTCCTCGAGATCCATCGTTGCTAATCAGACCCAGTGAAGATACCTCACCAAGTACCTCTAACACATTGACCATTGTTGTCACGAGTGCGGTGATTCATAGAAGGAGATCTTTTGTCGACAATGCACTATTTAAGTCTTGAGGAAAGGAGCTCATTAGCGGTTATCATTGCCCGTCAAAGTTCCGATTATCTCTAATCCGACCCATGCAAAGATCAAACCATTGATGACCCCTACAAAACTTTGCCCCCCCACCCTCCCCCCCCCCCCCCCCCCACCCCCACACCCTCCCCCCCACAGCAAAGTTTGCAAACAACTAGTCTTCTTGGCACATGCCAAAGATGTGGTTGCAATAAATACGATGGAGTTTGTTTTTATTGTAAAGTTGGAAATGGGACACAAGTCAATGTTTCAACTCCGTACTTTTCTAACGATTCTCCAAGTGTTGCAAACCACCCTCCACAACCACAGTACGTACCATACTCTCGTGAGTTATGTGGGAACGATCCTCATTACGGTTACGATTGTCCACCTCAAGTCCCGTTTGTCTACAATCAGGACCCATGTTTCATATCAAAACTGATTATTTCCACAAACATCAACCGAGTTTTCCACAACAATATCCTTTGTTGTGAAAATTGCGGGGGACCTCCATGAAACCTTCAATGCAACCAATGAATGAAGACTATTAATCATGAGCAAAATTTTTGCGATGATTCAAATTCTTTTGGTTTGACCAAGTTCAACCCCCAATAGACCGTCAGCATCCAATCTTCAATTCCAAAACGTAGCTTCTCTCATTCTCAAAATAAGCTTATGGAACAATGGCAACCTTACGTGAAATGTTGATCAAGCTATACAAAGAAGGAAGAAGAAAAGCGAAATCGCGGAAGAACAAGCGGCTAAAGATCGGATCTTGGAAGATCCCCATTGCTACGATGTGACGAAGACCAACACCATGCAATCACACCCTTTTACCAATCGTGGAGTCCCGATAACTCTTCTAAATTAGGGGGACGAGCATCTTGACACTATCGGAAACGGAATCGGACGAAGTAAAAAAGTCTAGTGTTGAGAACCTTATCCCAATCCCAAGTGAGTCCGAGAGAATTCCGACATATGTGTTGATGTGCCTCCTTTTGTACAAACCAACCACTCTTGAAAGCTTCAAAGAACATATGAGATTGATTGTCAATTTCTGACGATGTAAAATTCTTCAGTTGATGACGATTCTATGAGAACATCGAATTATGTCGAGCATCACTCCCGATGTTAGATCGTCATCTTAGAGTGTAATAGAGGATTGTACGATGCCGGAAGTTTTGGGAAGGATTGATGATGACATTCTTGTAACAGATCAAGACGATAATCCTTCGTGAAAAAATTGATGAATGTCAATCTTCTTATTGCTAAGATCGATGCATTAAGAGTAACTCAACTCCATCTCCCGAAGTTGTGATCAAGTCTACCTCCACATTCCTAATCTTTTCCTGAGGAGACTAACACCTTGATGACAAAAAAAAAAAAAAAAAAAATAATTCTTTTCCCGAATCTGAAAACTTTCCGCTTTATCTTTGAAGAGATTAGTAGTAGGCAGTTCCCCACAACTCATATCTGAGTTATCTCTTCCTGATTATAAAGCTTTCAACATTGATAACGATCAATTTTAAAGAGAAGAGTAAGGGCAGTACACTACTCATGTTGATTTTTCTCATATGATTCGTTTATCTTGAGCTTGTCGAAATGAATCATTTTCCTCCTGCTCCGATAGGAGTGACTTAATCATGAGGAGTTCGCCGATGAACTTGCTCACAATCATTTCTCCACCAAAAGAGTATGATCGTTTCTGCTTTAAGAATGAGCCCCGCTGGCAATCTTACTATGGATGTGGTGAATGATATTTTCCCAACAAGAGAACCAAGAGTTCACGTGCCTAATGTTTTCCCCACCCATCCCACCCTGGATACGGATTTCATACCTTTAAGTGAACCTCTCTTCGCTTATATTGTATGGATCTTTCTTCCATTTCTCACGTAGAACAGTAGCTCCACCATATCTTCTCTCCAGGGGGATGAAATATCATTTTTTGATCCCGGCATCTCAAATTATCATTCTTTAATGCTGGATGTATCTCATCGGAGTGGAACTTTTATGAAATTCAATGTTTATCCAAACCACTTGAATGAAAGTCCGATGATGATTTTATCTTCCACTTGCTTCCCGCATGACCAAATGAATTCGGAGGTCGAGTCAAGCTTGTGACCTCGGCTTAATAAAAACCAGGCGCTTTCGATGGAGGCACCCCATGCTTATACCGTAGTATGACAGCAATAAGTGTTTTTGTGTGAGAATTTATATTTTCCATTACCCGTGATCTGTCCATATTTTGTGTGCTTTGTAATGTCCAGTTATTCCCCGGATTGTGAGCTCTCGTTTCTGCATTTATAACTCGAGCTTCCACAAAAATTTCCCTCATCTTCATTTTGGAAGTCAGTATCCAAATCTAATCGACTAACGTTTTATCTTTTGGCACACTTCATAAACGGCCTTAGATTTACGTAGGTACCCCTTTGAAACATCGAGGACGATGTTTAGTTCTAGTATGGGGGGGAATCTTCGATTTGATTTTTTCCTGCAGTCGTTGTTATCACATAATCCCGTTTTACCACCAAATTTTTGCAAAAATACCAAAAAAAAAAAAAAAAAATAAAATAAAATAAAATAAAATAAAATAAAATTTTCAAAAATAAAATAAGTGTTTTGTCACAGTTTTGACTTTCCTAATGGGTAGAATGAGAATAATTTTGACAATTCATGGCGTGTTGAGCCCTAAGCTAAGTTCTCAACTTACCAATGGTAGCTAAGCGTTCACGAATTCGATTGCTTCGATTTTAATAAAGGGTGAAGAACAAGAAGTGATAGAGTTAATAATAAGATTATGTTGCTGAGCCAAGATTCTTTTAAAACTTATATGACTAACTTGTGGCTGTTTTCCTCCCATTAGCTCTAATCCACCTAATCATAACGTGCTCAATTCAGTTTAACTAAGTCAATCGATGTTTTTTACTAAAAAAGCAATTTTTTCATTTTGTAACTTAATTTTTACACGAGATTTTCTGTTCTTTAATAAATTCGAAAGTTAAAATGCAAAAGAATCATGAATGAAGTATGAATTGCCAAAACTCATGAATATTGAAATTTTGCCAATGAATGCTTACATTTGATTATAGGAGCAAGTAAAAGATAGTGTCGTGGATATCCCACACCGTTTAAAAAAAACCACGAGGTGGGGGTTCAAACTAAGACATCTTTACTTCTAGGGATTTGGTGTGTTGTGATATCTCACCAGGAAGCGAGGTCTAGGTGAGGGTTCAAACCAAGACACTAGTCTTTAGCCATATTAGGAAGAAGGTGTTGGTTGAGTGATTTCTCACTACTCTAGCAACGGGTGGGTTTTTTCAAACTAAGAACACCGGTCGTTGGTTGTGATATCCTACTAGGGAGCGAGGCCTAGGTAGGTGTTCAAACTAAAAAGCACGCATGCCTAGCTTTAAGAAACTTATATTATAATTAATGAAATGTTGCAAAGTTCTACAGTTCAAATCTCGTTCTTTAAAATCAAGTTACAAGGTCCTGATAAGATTGTTGCTTTGAGTCATGATTCATCTTGAATCACGACTATAAAAATAAGTTGATCTATGGTTGAATTGAAATGAGTACACACATTTAAACCATGTATTCATGTTGGGAGTTAAAAGTTCACAAGTCATAAGTATGAGTGCTTAGCATTTAGACTTATATTTATAAATGATCTTGTTTAATTGCTTGGCTTGGATCTAGTGAAAAAATCGGGAACGATGAATTTATCCGACAGGACATCCGTAATATTCTATAGTTGTTTCTCATTCAATGATCCCAAAGATTAAATATAATAAAGTGAATCAAACAGGTAGTCCAGAAAAGAAAAAGAAAAATCCAAAAATGATGTAGGGAGAGTTAGTGATACAAATAAAAAAATGGTGAAAACGGACTTGTCGAAGCTTTTGATTCTTTAGTTTCCTTTGACTGAACACTTTGCTACATTCAAAGCATTAGCGAGGGAGGTGAGATTCTTAGTTTACTAAATGTTAACTTCATAGCATTGCGTGAGGACACGGCAATACCTTAGTATGGGGGATTTTGGTATGTGCTTAATTACACAGACCTTTTACCTTTAAAAACGAGCTAAAATAACCAAAAACGGACTTAAAATGCCAAATATACGCTTGTTTTGCTAATTGTATTGTGTCAGAACGGAAACCAAGAAAAGGACGAAAAACAAAGCCAAAACGACAAAAAACCGGACTTCGGAACGGAAAAAGTATGTGGAAATACAAAAGCAAATCGAAGCCGGAAAGTCAATCAAGTCAAAAAGTCAACAGACAAGGCAACTGGGTCAAAGTCAAAGTCAACAGAAAAGGCAACAGGTCAAAGCCAAGTCATCCCCGAACAAATTCCAAAAGACACAAGTCCAAAATATAAGTTTGGGGTTGAATTGTAAAAATCCTAACTTCATTTAATGAAGAAAAAGAAAATGAATGGCAAGGTGCAAGATGCCATTTCTGCAAAGTTTACAACACAAGGCCAAACTGTCAACCCTTATAACTTTCAATCCACTAAGGACGTGTGGATGTAACAAGATCACATAACCTTGGGGACTGAAATTGCCAAGTCCCCAAAAGGTTTTTAACAACAAGGACCATAGATGCAATGTAACTTAACACCTTGGAGGGCTAACCTTGCCATTTGCCTAAACCTCGCCCCTGTCACCCCAACTTACAAACAAATTCCCGAGCCCAAAATTTTTGTCACACCCAAAAACCCACTCACCGGGTTTGCCAACCCTTTTACACTGCACCTAAAAAAAACCCCAGGGTTCATTCCCTCATCCCCCCTCCTCCCTAAACCTAATCCCACTTGGCAATCCCACACTTCCCCATGACAAATCCAACGGCTATGATTGATTATTGATGAAATTAAAGGGCCAAGATTGAGGCTGTGAACCTCTCACAACACAAACACAAGCTAAGAATTCCCAGCTTATAAAAGAAGATGAAGGTTTAGAAGAATGGGTGAGTTAGTTTTTAATTTCAGTTTATGATTTTTTTATTTATTAAACTTTTTCTTTTAAGCTTTTAAGAAATTAGCATCCAGTACTTGTGCTTTGTTAACGTATAACTGTACTTCACGATTTAAGCAATAGATATTCATTATGATTTTTTTTATTTTAAGCAATTTCATTAAGCTTTTAGAAATTAGCTTTCATTACTTGTGGCTTGTAACTTATAACTTGTACTTCACGATTTTAAGCAATAGCAATTCAAGTTTAACTTCCATGTGTTTTTTATTCAAAATTTAAGCTGTTCCACTTTGATAAAGCTCTTATAAGCTCATGAGCTATTATTGTCATAAGCTCAAATTCAGTTAAAACTTGTTACAAGAATCCATTAACTTTTGTGTTCACTTTACATCAAAATCATGATAACCTAAGTGCAATTTTGGTATAATTTTTGGAAGCTTTTGAAAATAAGCTAAAAAGTAGCTTATTGAGCTTAAAAGGCTAAAGTTTAGAGGCTAAGGTAGCCCATATAGATTTAAATTGAGGTTACTCACTCAGAAAGAGTAACCTAAGGACAGAAACTTCAATTCACAGGTTTTACTCTTTTTTGTAGTATTTGATAGCTTAAAGCTTGTAGCTTATTCACTTGAACCCTTATGCTTAATCATGTTTATGTTGTTTAGATGGTTTAAAGTTAAAATGTTTTTAAGCTGTGTTAGTGAGAAATATTAGAGTTAAATTTAGTTGTTAAATTCTGTCATAAAAAGTAGTTAAGCTAGTAGAGAAACTAGCTTAATCTTCTACATAAGCTAGGCCTTTAAAAGCTTAAATAGCCTCATTAGTTTAGTTTAAGCAGAAGTAGATATAAGGATTTAGCTGTTATAGGTTTTAGACTAGCTTTTAAGTACATTTTAATCTTGACAGTCAAAGTAAAGGGGTGTTTGGGTCAACCTCAAAAACGGGTAAAAATGGTTTTTAGTATGGGTTAAGGTCATTAGGTTAGTTTACGCTAAGTATTTAAGCTCATTTTTATGCTGTTTACAAGTTGTTTAAGTTGAAAAGTGTTTTCAAAAGTTTTAAAAACTCTTGATAACTGTGACTTTTGAATACGACCACAAGTGCTTGTTTTATTAATGCACTTGTGTTTAAGTGTTGAGTGTCAAAAGTGTGTTTTGTGTGTGTACAAAATAGCTGTCCAAACACCCTTGTCTTTTTACATTTGATCAAAACACCAAGTTCTTTTTAGTAAGCAGTTTTGAAAAAAAATCAAAGGCCACATTTTGTACTATCAAAATTCAGAAAGTATTAGTAATGATTTGGAAAGCTAAAAATTGGTGCAATAAGTCCCACTTGGTAGGGATACTACATTCTGTTTTAACTTTATTGACATTATTTAGAGCTTATTTGACAGCTTATAAAAAAGCTGTCAATAAGCCCTGTTGTTAGCATTAATTTCCCTGGTGCAAGAGGGTGGATTTTTATAGCCTTTGTGTTAGCTCTTTACTGCAACCCAAGCTCAAGCTCTGGCTATTTAAAAGCCAATAAGCACTTTTTAAGTGTCTTTCAGATTCAGCCCTTAAAAAGTTTCTTTTTGATGGCTATTTTCAAGACAACTTCTTGCCCTTGAGCTCAATTAGTCACCAACAGTACTAACTATTTAGTTTTAGACTGTTGAGAGTATTAAGCTCTTCGTTGGCTTATTCAGCTTAATTTTATAAAGCTCATTTAGTTTCCTCCAGTTAAGCTTTTAGGGTAGTATACGTTAGTTTTTGTGCTTTATTTACCTTTTTCCTACTTAAATGTCTAAATAGTTAGTCCCAACACTTTAGTTCTTAGTTTCTGTCCCAATTTAAAGCATATTTTACTAGCTTATTCTTTTGTCAAAAGCCCAAAGGGCTTTCATTAAAATTATATAGAATTAAGCCTTCTTTTATATAAGTTTGGTAGTTTTAATTTTTGCTACTCACAATTGTTAAAATAAAGCCAAAAATAAAGCTGGAATCGTAGGGTCTAATTGTGTATTTTTTCCCAATTCAGGGTACCCTTTGCACTATGGGTAAATTCACCAAACTTTACCCGCCTACCCCTCTAGTTTTAGTTTCTCTACACCTTCCTACCCTAGACTTATTAGAAAAATAAAAAAGGGGCAAAGACAAGAGGTCCGGGTGAGCAGGACTCGAACCCGTGACCTCTCGATACAAACCCCCTTTTATAACACCTCTTACCACTGCGCCCTTGGTCTATTTAGTTACGAGACTCCAAGGGCAGTGTTAGTATAAGGTCGTTTTAAGTTTTCATAAAAGCCTTATAAGCTGTTAAGCTTATTTCGGGCTATTTTCCATAGCTTAATTTTGTGTCTCGTATTTACGAATACCTTGATAGTATATAAGTATATTGTGTAAATTTTTTCAGAATTTTTTGTAAACGTTTTACGATTTTTATAATTCAATTTAGTTAAAGGTTTATTAAATTCAAATAAATACAAAATTATCAAAAAAAATTATTTTGCTTTTTTAGAAAAATTTTCTTTTGTCATCTAGATTGTAGGAAAAATATAAAAAGTTTTCGTATGGTCATTTTTAACCCTTCAATCTTTAAAAGAACGGGTCCGGTACGGGTTTTTGTTTTGACTCATCGTTTTTGGTCAAACGAACATCCGTCTTCGGTCTAGTCTTTTTCATTCTTCGTTATTTGAGCCGTAAGTAGTTAGAAGTGAAAATTTTCCGTGGGGTTATTTTTAAAGATTTTAGGTTTTCCCCCTTTTGTCCGGATTCGGGCTTTCGTTTTCTAGCTTAATTTCGTAATTTTTAGGATTTTCTTAAACGTTTTAGTCCGTTATTGTTTAATTTGACTTATTCAACTTCCCAAACTTATTCCTTCCTTCAAACTCAAATCTTCGATCGTATCGATTTACCATTCCAGCCATCGTTGGGGAATACGACCCTCAGACCGGAAAGCTCTATACTACATCTCCAATCCTCCGAACATTATTGTTGTCTTTTACACTTCTTTATATATTTTATATTTTATTATATATTATATATATTTACGGTGTGAATCCGGCACGATCAACCGCCTAAATACTTTTCAACCTTATCAGACTCTTTGGGGAACATCCTCCTGCACAACAAAACCAATTCCTGAAAGTGTTAGGTATAACTCGCCAAGTCAGTATCCTTCACCTTTAGATCCTAAATCTCTATCTCCAATTTCTTGATCTCATTTCAAGGACAGTATTTGTCGGTCATCATTTTCATAAGTGCATTCCAAGACATACCATAAGCGGCATCATGACCAACTGTCCTGAAGTGGGTGTTCCACCATGTTAAGGCAATTCTATGAAGAGTGCAAGTAGCAAACTTGACTTGATTCTCGATTGCATAGTTACTGATATGGAAGACAAAACTTATCTATTCAAACCATTTGTTAACCAACAACCCTTCTGTACCCATAAGTTTAGATGTGACCATTTGAGGAAGTTACTGTAGGTGCACTCACGAGTGGGGTGCACAAGTCTAGCAATACCACTTCCAGAACCTTGGCTTCCATCGCCATTAAGGTTATTGTTTCTTTGAATTTCTTGCTCAGCCAAAGCATCAGCCACGCCTCGGGATATCAATGCCATGATAGCAGCATCAATCATTTGGGTGGTGGCGGTGGCACTGGCGGGGGTGGTTCGGGTTCTAGGTGATTTCCTTGGCGGCATTTTCTTCAAAATCATCGAGTAATAAAATGTAGTTCTCTAAGTCGTGCTCCAAAGATGAAATGTTGTAGGATGATATGTTAAAGTCGTGACCATCGTGTTACTTGTAATGTTTTGAGGAATGTTCTAGTATTTATATAAATAACTCTTATATAAATAATTGTAAAATATACGTAATATAATATAACACGTATATCAATCAAGAAATCATCTAGTATAACCAACTAATGCAACTCAATAGTGTATGTATGTCCCGTGAAAAACATTTGTATGATGCAATGTTGTGAAAACGGTTATAGTCCAAGTAAAAACATTTGACCTGGTTCTCTATAACCTTGGCTCTAGATACCAATCTGTAACACCCCCAAATTGTGTCGCAATGGAATAGTGTCCGAGACCGTTACATCATGAGTACTTTTGCACAAGCTATGAGAGAACGACCTCTAAACGTGTCGTTTGAAAAGTAATCTTGTATTGTTTAGACTTCAATGCACATCAAGTAAGCCAAGCATCTAATTCACCTAAGAAAAACATGCTTAAAAGTATCAACATAAAGTTGGTGAGTTCATAGGTTTGTTTAAGTATGAATGTTGAACCAAAGATTTTCAAAGTGTGTACGACTATATCAACCCTTATAATAGTCACAAAATGTACGTATGAAAGTTGGACCGCAGTTGTTCAAAGTATGCATGATAATTGAAAATATCACGAAATGTTTCAAGTATGTATTGCCAAATGAGTGATTATGATTACTCTAAGTTCATGAAACTGATGCTCAGACATGTATGCCATTTTATTCAAGGCACAATAATTGTTCATGTTCATGTAAGTGTCGTTCTTGCTCTGACATGTTATAACGTTCGTTGGCTTGGTAATGTTGACACCAGTGATAGCTAATCACCCAAACGGGGTTGTCGCACCCGAATAGATCTATTTTAGAACATTCGCGTCTACTAAATTATAGTTAACAGTTCAATCCGCTTAAGCTAATCCGTAATCATTTGAGTGAAAGTCATGTATGTGTTCATGTCCAAAAATTAAACCAAGTATTGTATCTCATCGTAAGATATGTAAATGTGTATGTAAATGTGTATGTAAATCAATTTGTAACCGAGTTGTAAATGAACATGTAATGAGTTTAAATCAACCATGTAAATGAATTTGTAAACAAGCATGTTCTCACCCCAAAAATATATGTAAAACAAGTAAAACATTGGGCTATAAACTCACCTTAAAGTAGTAGCAAGATAATATCAAATAAGTACAAACGTCACGCGAATGTCTGAATGCAACCTAAGTAATTATAGGTCGAATGAGTCTAATGTACTTAATGTAAATAGCACATCACAAGTTATAATGTTACACCACCAACTAATACTCTTTGTTAAAAACACTTGATTTAACCTTTTTATTTTTTTATATAATGTTATCGTATAAGTACTTCAATCGTCTTGTAAAATAATATTTATAAAGCTAAAAATCGTATAAATATTATATAAGTGATTCTAAAATGTTTCGTAAATTTTTTATTAAAAACGAACCAACACTATTCATGTCAGGAAATAGTGCACAATAGAAAATAGTACGTATCTTTCTTGTTTTAACACCGTTTTATACGTTCATTATGTTCACGGTTTCGTATTAAGAAGATTTATCAAAATACTAAATTTATAACTTTTTAGTCCACTGATGAATAGTACTTTTACTGTTCATGCATATTTTATAAAACTATTTTTATAAAATTAATCGTCGTAACCTCGTAAAAGTCGTAACTTATTCATTTTAATTCTGTTTTTAGTGATTCTTTCGAGCACGTCTTCGAAATTAAAAGTTATATCTATATATAATATTTTCCAAAAAGTTTCTGGTATGATCAGTAACTTATTTTTATAAAATTACTTTTATAAAAATACTTTTTATTGTAAACTTGCAAATGACGTAACTTCTTCGTTATAATTCGGATTTTTACGCTTACGATCGTATTAAGAAGTACTATTTTAATTAAATATAAAATAAATACTTTATTTTTCGAATTAAAACAGAAACTTTGTAAGTTTTTAAATAAAATGTGTATAAAACTTATTTTATAACTTTTTGGTATGTGTGAATTACTACAAGTCCTCTAACATGATTAATACACTAACTAGTGTATATTTATTGTCCTCTAGTCCATCATTTGTCCAAGTATTGTGTCCATGATAATCTCTATATATAATATAACTTTGTTTTTAAACTTTCAACAAGAAATTTATCCATGATCTTTATAAGTTAAACCATACTTATAATAATGTGTCATTTGTATTTTAAGCATCACCTTGCTACAAAACTACATAGTTTGAATATCATATATGTACACTTTATTTTGTAAGCTCATGAAAACAAAACCCTAAGTGGTGATTAACAAGATAACTAGTATGTATAATATGCAAGTAAAAATATTGAAAAGATTAAGGTTTAGAAGACCTTAGGCAAGTGTAGGATGATGAAGATCACAATATTAACTCATAAAACCAAAACCCAAATCAAAACCCTAATGAGAAAACCCTAACTTTAATCTTGTTTAACCCTTTGCTAAAATGATTACCCAAGCTTTTAGATAATACCCTTTATCACTTATATGCTTGCTAGAATAAAAACTGGTTTGTTCTTGTTGTTTTTGTGTGAGCCGTGGGTAGGGAGGAGGAAACAAAAAGATAAGAGAGTTTTTGCTAGTGAATGGAAGTGTGTATGAATGATAACTTAGTTAACCTTTCTTATATATGCATGTAATGGTCCAAGTAAATATTAGAAAGTCCAAGTCTAAGATTTAGTAAGATAGGAAAGGGGGAGAGGGGGGGACGTTTGCTAAAGGAGGAAAAAGGGGAAGGATGTTGGTTGAATCTAGCTACAAGTGTATGAGTTCCCATGTGAACATGTTTAGAAATATGAATAAGTAGATTTTTGTGTGCTCTTTGCCTTGTGGTTTCCGAATTTTAGGGGAGGGAAGGACAATGTATATGAAAATTTTAGGGTATTGGGTATAATAGTGGGTGTTTGTTTGAGTATAGATAGGTATTGGTGCTCCCGGGTATGCCTAAATGTATTTAATTGCGAAACGTAAACGCTTTTTGTAACCAATAAAAATAAAATATAAAAAGTTGATTATTATTTTCGTAAAAATAATATAATGCTTGCTTGTCATAAACTTTTATTTGTTTGGTTCCCGTTTACGTTGATTGATGATTTTTAGTTTACGCGATTTAACTATACGATTGAAATAAAAGTAAATGCGTAAAACTCTAAAAATAAATAATGGGAAATATTGAGTTGTAAAATGACATGAAAATACAGAATGTTACACTAAGCACTTCTAGTGCTAGCCTAGTTATGAATTTACCATTGTTATGTTGAATGTTTCCTGTTTAATTATTGTTTTATTAGATATCCTTATAGCCTGTCATTGATCCCTGAGTTTTAGTAGTGTTGAGGGTGGTTTAGATCATGTTAGTTATGTTATTAGGCAGACTAGTTGAACATGGGGTTAACAGTGTACTAGGGTAGGTTGGCATCTATCCCTAGTGTAGAAATGTACCCAACTACAACCTCTATCACATTATACACATAAAAAACGTAATAACTCTTTCAGAGGGGGTTTATAATCTATTTAGGTTATAGAAAGGTATTTAGGATAGTTGGGGTTTAATCACTGCAACTTGGATGCCCTACCTTTGTGACTTGCAGGGGATTCGGGATCGCAGAAAGTATAAGGCAGACCTCAAATGCCAATTCGGGTCTGTTGATATTAGAACCACTAATAAAATGATACTTAGACATTGCACAGAAAATACACATCATAACATTAGTAATGAAATAACTAGGGTAGCACGCTTTTCTCTCTGATCACTTCTATCTCATTTACTTTTCGCATTTATTTTTTTGTTAAGATCTAAAATCAATTTTAAACCATTTTCGAAACGTGACATAATCAAATTAAAACTATTTAAACATAACTCTTGGGACGACCTCGGATTTACCAAGTCCTGCACTATATACGACCGGGTTCTCTGCCCGTTAGTGCGTGTGTGGACATCGGTAGACGAGTTTTATAAATTTAAAACTTGTAAATTATTTAAACAAATAATACGCATCAACTTATAAACCCTAACTTGCTTTTGTAAACCCTTATTTAAATCTTGCACCCAACTTTGTAATCACCTTAGAACACCTTAGAAATGAACCTTGAATACCCTTATATGCTAGAAATCTAAAGAAAATGGAAGACAATGAAACCTTATTAAAGTTGTTGTGTGCCGTGGCTATGGTAGGAGGAAAAGAGAGAATGAGTTGTGTTTTAGATGTGTTAAATGAGTAGTGCAAAAGCTAGTTTTATGTATAAGAGAAAGAGTGCAAGCTTATAAGAAATATCTATGACAAGAAAGCAACCTAATCACTTCAAGGAAGTAGGGGGCGTGGGCTTGTAAGGGATTAGATTAGAGTTGGTTTTGATTTGTGTACTAGCAAGATACGAAAGTCCTTGAAGATAATATTGGTACATTGCATAAGTTAACTAGGAAGTTGTATATTTAATTGCATGTGATACTAGGTGTCACACCCCGCCAAGGAGGAAACGCGAGACGTAAACAAGAATGGATATCATCACAACACATGGTGTCTATATAAAGAATACTAAAATGAAAACTAAAGTAAAGTAAAGACATAAAGTGTCATAACAATACCCAAAAACTAATGGTGTCTTTATTAATGAGAAAGAAGTCTCGTCAATAAATGACATGCAAAACATAATCCAAACAATTCATGCAAACGCATTAATTCAAACAGAAAGCATAAATAAACTCCAAGCATCCTATGGTCTATTCTAGCCACTTGCTCTATATTAGCACCATTAAGCTCACCTAAAAGTGATGCTTAAAATATCAACATAAAGTTGAGCGAGAATCATAGGTTTACGACATACAACAATATCCAAAATAAACTTTCAATTAATTGCTGCAATTACCAAAACAATTCATGACAACAATTAACAACAACAGGATGGAACGTGCCCACGATCCACAATCATATCAACTACATATGTGCGCTACATAGACTCATATTAGCTCACGTAGTCTTACCACCGTCATACCTCGTTTTGCATATTGGGATCCACAATATCAAATATATCATATCGCAACACAACGGGAAGGAACGTGCACACGATCCAATACACATAACTACAACAAGCTTAAAAACATTTTAACACGCCGACAAGCATCATTCTTACCCTAAAATAACATGAGAAAAAGGGGTTATGAAACTCATCTTTGCTTAGTTTTCCAAAAGATTCCAACAAAAAGCTTCACAAACAACTAGCACAAAAAGCTTCACGCTACTTAGCCAAAAGCTTAACGCACATGTAACAATCATATGATGGATGTATCTAGGGGTTTAATGTCCCATCATGGGTCACCCCGACACCATGCCCAACTTCGCACACGCTTCATAACACATTACACATTAGACACCTTCCTTTTTAATCAAAACTGTAGAATTTTAGTGTGACTTTACGCACCTAAAACCCTTACTTAATGAATCTCATAATTCATACCAAAAATCACATATGATCCCTTATGTGTTTACTAACTACCATGAGATTCTCAAGTATTAATTATATGTGTAACCATCTCAAATAAAATCAAACTTCAAAACAGTCCCAATTCGGACCTGCACGCACAATAAAAAGTATGACCCTAAAAACCATACTTAGACAACAAATCAGAGGCTAAAAATTTATGGAAGTTTAATAGACACATAGAAATTGACTTTTGTAAAAGGGATAATCCTAATTCAAATTTTAAGTAGGGGATTTACTCCCCGAAATCAGACCCAAATCTGACCCGTATTCAATGTTTTGACAACGTTTCTTGCAAACAATATTTGAATGACTTTCCGAACTCAAAATCGTTCGAGGCCAGACTTTTTAGAAAGTAGACTCTCTGGAATATAATTTAGATATAAGATTCATCAAAAATCTCATTATCAATCATGAGATATCATCTGAACAACACGACCCAAAATTCTGCTCAAACCTAAATCATGTTTTAACACGAATTAAACCTAACCGATCATTACCATATCATACGATTACAATTAAACCCTAATCATTATGACATGATTAATATTATTAATTGACAGATTTTAAAAACCCTAAATTCCTTCATAATATATTACAGTTTTTAATGATTAATAACTAACAAAGATAATTAAACATACTTTTAAAGCTATGTTTCCTCACAGAAATCAAAACCCCTAAAATTCTCTTCTTCTTTTTCTCTGGATCTGTCGAACAGTATATTGAGGAGAGGTTATGGGATTTATTTGTATTTATAGGCCCTCTATAATAATCCTAGATATTCCTAATTATAGTCCTAATAATTAGGCTTGGATTTCCTTTCTTTTTTATCTTTTTTCTTTTTTTGGGCCGGACCTATCCCCACTTATATAAATATATATTTATAGATTTTTATATTAACTAATTACTTGCATTAACCTAAGTTTTTATAAAAATCTTAGCTTGTTTCGCTACCTTTTCGCTAAACGCATATTTCTAGACATTTAAGAATAAATAACTTCCACTTCTATTAGCCTGAACTTCTAAAAATAGAAATTTTGTATCTTTCATCTTCTAACCACATTTCCATTCCAAAAAAACTCCAAAACCTAATAATATGAATACGAAATACTTACACAAAATACATACACACAAAATACATAAACCCTCAATTCACAAGTCATATTACATGGCACTCCAAAAGTGAATATGAAATGCAAACCCATTTGCAAACTCCATCATAATCACAACCCCAATGAGACTCTCACACTTACTAGGTTGATTCATCAAATCCTAATAAAACCACATAGAAACGTAGCAAACACACAATACCATAAACCATACTTATAGAACATAATATTTAGGTTAACACAACGTTTGACCCAACCATGCTCAAGCCAGCGGTTGCGCACAGTATCCCCACCTAGAGAAAATCTCTGTCCCCGAGATTTAACTACTCGAAGAGCATTAGCACTATCGACAAACAACTGAGACCTTAGACCTTCCATTTGATCCTTGCGTTCCCAGTAAGCTCAGGACCACGCATCGAATCCCAACAAACTTTCACTAATGCTATCATAGTACGCTTTTACTCATGACGCTCATCAGCACATATCCCTACAGGTTCCCTTGACAAAACTAAGAGTCTTGTCAACCCTAATCTCGACTAACTTCCACAATCCGAATCCAACTGCTAATGACTTTGCTTACCCCCACAAGGGTGCAATTAGCAACACAACAACCCCAAACGAAAAGAAGCATCCCACTACATGAACCTCGCTCGTCATCGAGAAAACTCATCAAAACCCTTAAGTTGTTGTAACAACGTGTTTTATATCTTAACCTCGCAACTCATCAAACAAGAACTGTCTTGAAATAAGATTATAAGATGATACAAAGCGCAACGTATCTAAAATATCCAAGCAAATTCAGGTTTACTCAAACTTTCTTCAGCCCTCCTAAGCCAATTATCCGATACTCAGCTCCATATGACAGAAATTCTCAACCAAACTATAGGCCCCAATCCATCTAAGGATTCTCAAATGGTCCTTTACATAACTCGATTCCTAACTTCTTTCTTTCCAACGTACTACACCTCTCCAAGGTAGAGACCTTACAAGGCCCAACCACCCATGAACCTACCAACTTAAATCAAAAGTTTCCCACTACTACCAAGCTAACTCTTTCAACAATTTGGCTGCCTCAAGCCTTTCCTGTATTACCACTATCTTGTTGGTTGTTTCTTGTACCAAATTCGATCCATTCAACTCACTTTCTCAGTACGCAAATATAAGGTTAAATTTACAACGGTAACCTACATTCCTTTCCATACCATGCTTCAAATGAAACACATCCATACTCGAATGATAATCCCCACCTTAGGGAAAAACTCATCTTCACGAAAGTGAGTATTCCAATTACCTCTAAAATCTACCATACTTGTCCTAAGCATAGCTAGGAATGGGGTGACTTAGTCAGTCCATTGACTACACCCAAACATTGCATTCGTACCCACTACTCACACCTTGGCAAACTGTAACAAACATATCCTTTAGTTACCTTTCCACTTCTACTCGGTTAACTCAGGTTGTAGCAATAAACCTGAAGACCTTTGATACTGCAACCATCGATATAACCTAAACCACCAACCTCGTACCGCTCCAGGATGGAAGAAATACTTTGTCGCTACGCCTCGTTAATACTAAGGTACTTACATCTCTCCAAAGGAGGTCCGAACCTCGTCCTAACCAATATGAGACCACGTCTCATTCTCTTTCACACTCGTGGCCAAGCCACGCAACATCTTAGTTGACGCGTTCTTTGCTTTGGACATCTATCTTAATGCCACCAAACATCCTTTTCTTAAACCTAGATCGAACCTTGGTCGTACATCTATCCGAACGCATTCTTGGCTTCACTCCTTCTTCTACTCCACGGTACAACATCTACATTTGCCTTTCCCAGATGGTACTTGGCCTCAAAATCAAACTCACTAAATAGCATCCATCCATCACCTTTTCCCATGTTCAGATTCCTTCAAATTGAAAGTTGTTGGAGACATTCATGATCTAAAGATCACTCTCCATGTCTCATCACTTAATTGCCTCTAGATATATAAGGCAAAAACTAAACCATAGTTAGTCATTCAATCCTTCATAAGAACCTTCAGTTGTCCGTGATGTACAAAGCAATCACCTTGCTCCCATTTGTCCAGCAATGCTTGCCAAATCCTTGCTTCGCGCGGCATAATATACATGAAATCATCTCTGCTTTTTCTGGCATGCAAGATCGGCTCATTACCCATTTGATTCCTCACATCTAGATAGCTTCCTCTTTTTGCTACGCGCTTTCCATGTTGTTGAGAAAACTTTACGTACAATCTTCTCTCCTTCAGTGAGAACCTCAATTTTACTTAACGTGCGCCTCGTACCCCTCCTTAACTTCGGGTCGGTTTAAAATATCGTCTGTATATATACGTTAACTGACTTGTGTCTTATACGCCATGCACACCCTCTCATTAACTCCATGAAAAACACAGTGCATTGGTTAACCCAAAATGGCATAGCCGTAAACATTTAAAACGTTTTACATACGCAGCCTAAAAAACATCTTAGCTACTTATCCCCGTGCACCCTCCTTGGTGATACACAGAAAATTTTCTATCTCACTCTTCTCGAGATAATCAATTCACATTCCAAACTACCCTCTTTTCTTCCTACCAAGCAATACAGAACGCTTTCATAGACAAGTTACCATTCAACCAACCCTTACCTATCAATTCCTGCAATTATTTCACACCTCTTGCCCTTTCTAAAGACGTCTAACGACACGAGCCTTGGCAAATCGTATCGCTCCTTTACTAATTCCATACGAAATCATATTTCTATGACTAGGGTAAAACCTACGTAATTCCTTAGAACCACTTTAGACGGGCTCGCATACTACAAGATATCACATAATCTCAACTCATCATCCTTGTAATCACAAGGACCTCTATCCCTCTTTAGTTAGTTTTCTTCACGAACATTAAAGCACTCTCTAAATTACCAGGCATTTAACTACCTTCTTGTGGCATACCATTTCAGCCTTATGTCTCAACAACCAATTCTCCTACGAACTACATCACACTCTCATAACTAAGAGTACTAAATCAAAAGTAAAAGAGAACTCTCTAATTCCAACTTGGGATCGCGAATTAATTCCATTCGCTTCACTACTATCAATCGCACCACCCAAAAGATACGTCCTAACATCAACTCTAGCACCACGCCAGAGAGAAAATTTCAACTTCACAGGGCACCAATTGGTAATGTGACCCAAAAATCACACATCCAAAAATGAAAAAAAATCTACCGAATGGATACAGCAAACAAGAATGAACGGAACCTCCGACCTAACAAACGCATCAACGATTACTAGAAACATCCCAATGAATAATACCATGTACCACCACCCATTAATTAAAAGATAAGAACCTTTGTACCAAAACCGTATGGTTTACCCCAAGGAAACTTTCCTCATAACCTTATACCAGATCATTTTAAAACATAGAGTCACCTAGTTTAATAATGCAAATAATTTTAAGTGTAAAAATAAATTTAAATAAAATTTTCATAAAACATTATTTAAAATATGGGTTTTCAAAAAGAAATCAAAAGATGATTTTTCGAGAAAAAACGTGTTGCATTTTATTATTATATATAATTTAATTTATAAAAAAGGTTTTGTAACACCTAAACAATATGGTATCAACCTACAACAAGACTATACTTTCAAATGGAATTACTCACAAAAAACATCAAGATAACAAATAAACTTCAACTACCATAAAATTCCAATAACCAGAATAAACTAATTTTACTTAGAAAACGAAGACGACAAGAACTCTTACAAACCAAACAACCATAAGGACTCATCCATACCAACGGTCTTAGAACCAAACCAAAAAGTATCGTCACCTTTAGACAAAGGAAAACAATCAAAAACACAACGCGAGAACATAAAACAGCATAGATCTATGAAAACACCACTAGAAATACCAACACGATGCGTTTGATATCTCAACGAACCAACGTGAGCTAACAAACTGGAAGTTAAGAATCGCGACGACAATACCAACATGTATCCCGATGTATCCGCAAACGATAGATGAAAATGTAACCTGTACCAGCGTACGCAACGCCAACCCAACTAATATAATCGCCCACAGTCGTTAAGAGAGGAATTCCTCTAACCATACAACCATTCCTCACCAGGATCTCACATCTACATTATCTACCTATCTCTACACAACCAATCCATGACTTACATCCTTACATAATAATACCAACAACAATGATCAATGCAATTCAAGTCACAAGTCCATAGTGTGTGAAGTTACCTTTACAATTAGTTCCGACCAACATTAAATAATTGCACCTTTTTGCACATGTGTATTTACTTCCACAGACCGACACATATCAATGATAACACACATCTTAACCACATAGCACTTAATAATAATCTAAATATAACGAAAACCTGATAGATCCATCTACGATACTCATAAAAAAACAATCACCAGACAAAACACAGAAGTCACATCGTGACCGCAATATATAAAACAATCCTCGATTATAACAAACACATCGAGGTAGAAAACGTAAATTACCTTATGTGGGAACCTCCGCTAGGTGGTTGTGACTTTTTCTCCTACATCAAAAGTCACCCAACCTCCGCGGGCAGTTTGAGGGAAACAAACCTCCCACCGAGATCTCCTGAGGGTAGGGAAGACATGACTAAAACAATAACAAAAGGGGTATATACTATTAATCCCCATAATGAAAAAGTATATATTTCATTAATCATATAGTAGTAATTCAATAGAACTTGTAGCTAAGATTTAAGACTCAAAAACTAATTTGACACACTAAAAACTAGAAACAGATTAAGATCCTACTTCCATAAGCTAAATACAATCAAAATTTAACCAAAGTTTAGCTAGATTCTAACCACAAATGATATGCAATATGAAACTTTTTAAGAACATATCATAAACTAGCACTGTCACACCCCGCCAAGGCGGAAATGCGAGGCGTAAACAAGAATGGATATCATCACAACACATGGTGTCTATATAGAGAATACTAAAATGAAAACTAAAGTAAAGCAAAGACACAAAGTGTCATAACAATACCCAAAACCTAATGGTGTCTTTATTAATGAGAAAGAGGTCTCGTCAATAAATGACATGCAAAAACATAATCCAAACAATTCATGCAAACGCATTAATTCAAACAGAAAGCATAAATAAACTCCAAGCATCCTACGGTCTCTTCTAGCCACTTCGCTCTATCTTAGCACCATTAAGCTCACCTAAAAATGATGCTTAAAACGTCAACATAAAGTTGAGCGAGAATCATAGGTTTACGACATACAACAATATCCAAAATAAACTTTCAATTAGCTGCTGCAATTACCAAAACAATTCATGACAACAAATAACAACAACGGGACAGAACGTGCCCACGATCCACAATCATATCAACTACATATGTGCGCTACATGGCCTCATATTAGCTCACGCAGTCTTACCACCGTCACATCTCGTTTTGCATATTGGGATCCACAATACCAAACATATCATATCGCAACACAACGGGACGGAACGTGCCCACGATCCAATACACATAACCACAACAAGCTTAAAAACATTTTAACACGACAACAAGCATCATTCTCACCCCAAAATAACATGAGAAAAAGGGGCTATGAAACTCACCTTTGCTTAGCTTTCCAAAAGATTCCAACAAAAAGCTTCACAAACAACTAGCACAAATCTAACAAAATAACTCGTGTTACACGCTACTAAGCCAAAAGCTTAACGCACATGTAACAATCATATGATGGATGTCTCTAGGGGTTTAATGTCCCATCATGGGTCACCCCGACACCATGCCCAACCTTAACCGCTTCATTAACACATTACATTAGACAACTCCTTTTTAATCAAAACTGCAGAATTTTAGTGTGACTTTACGCACCTAAAACCCTTACTTAATGACTCTCATAATTCATACCAAAAATCACAAATGATCCCTTATGTGTTTAATAACTACTAAGAGATTCCCAAGTATTAATTATATGTGTAACCATCTCAAATAAAATCAAACTTCAAAACAGTCCCAATTCGGACCTGCACGCACACTAAAAAGTATGAACCTAAAAACAATACTTAGACAATAAATCAGAGGCTAAAAATTTATGGAAGTTTAATAGACACATAGAACTTGACTTCTGTAAAAGGGATAATCCTAATTCAAATTTTAAGTAGGGGTTTTACTCCCTGAAAACAATATTTGAATGACTTCCCGAACTCAAAATCGTTCGAGGCCGAACTTTTTGGAAAGTAGACTCTCTGGAATACAATTTAGACATAAGATTCATCAAACATCTCATTATCAATCATGAGATATCATCTGAACAACACGACCCAAAATTCTGCTCAAACCTAAATCAAGTTTTAACACGAATTAAACCTAACCGATCATACCCATACGATTACAATTAAACCCTAAGCATTATGACATGATTAATATCATTAATTTACAGATTTATAAAAACCCTAATTCCATCATAATAATTATTACATGTTTTTAATGATTAATAACTAACAAAGATTAATTAAACATACCTTAAAGCCTGTTTCCTTCACAAAATCAAAACCCTAAATTTTTCTCTTCTTCTTTTTCCCTTGGATCGGTCGAACAGTATATGAGAGAGGGTTATGGGATTTTATTTTTGTATTTATAGGCCTCTAGAATAATCCTAGATAATTCATAATTAGAGTCCTAGTTTAATTAGGCTTGGATTTCCTTTTTTTTCCTTTTCTTTTTGTGCCGGCCGATCCCCCACTATATATATATATATATATATATATATATATTATTTTATTAAATTATTAATTAACTAATTACTTGCATTACCTTAAGTTTTTATAAAAACCTTAGCTTGTTTGCGCATACCTTTTCGCTTAAACGCAATTTACTAGACTTTTAAGAATAAATAACTTTTCACTTCTATTAACCCTAACTTTCCAAAAATAGAAATTTCGTTTCTTTCATATTCTAACTACATTTCCATCTTCCAAAACTCTAAAACCTAATAATATGAATACGTAAATACTTACACATAAATACATACACACAAAATACATAAACGCTCAAAATTCACAAGTCATTTACATGTCACTCAAAAGTGAATGAAATGCACCCATGCAAACTCCATCATAATCACACCTCAATGAGACTCTCACACTCACTAGGTTGATTCTCAAATCCTCATAAAACACACATAGAACACATAGAAACACACATACCCATAAACCATACTTATAGAACAGATATTTAGGTCAACACTACGGTTTGACCAACCTGCTCAAGCCACGGTTGTCACAGTATCCCCACCTTGAGAAAATCTCGTCCCGAGATTTAACTACTCGAGGCATTAGCACTATCGACAAACAACTGAGGACACTTAGACCTCATTTGATCCTTGCGTTCCCAAGTAAGCTCAGGACCACGCTTCGAATCCCAACGAACTTTCACTAATGCTATCATACTACGCTTTTACTCATGACCTCTCGGTCCACAACATCAACGGTTCCTTGACAAAACAAAGAGTCTTGTCAACCTTAATCTCGACTAACTTCCACAATCCGAATCCAACTGCTAATGACTTTGCTTACCCCCACAAGGGTGCAATTAGCAACACAACAACCCCAAACGAAAAGAAGCATCCCACTACATGAACCTCGCTCGTCATCGAGAAAACTCATCAAAACCCTTAAGTTGTTGTAACAACGTGTTTTATATCTTAACCTCGCAACTCATCAAACAAGAACTGTCTTGAAATTAAGATATAAGATGTTACAAAGCTCAACGTATCTAAAGAATCCACGCAAATTCAGGTTTACTCAAACTTTCAGCACCTCCCAATCCAATTTCCGATACTCAGCTCATAAGACAGAAATTCTCAACCGAACTATAGGCCCAATCCATCCAAGGATCTCAAATGGTCCTACATAACTCGGTTCTAACTTGTCTTTCTTTCCAAACGTACTACACCTCTCCAAGGTGAGACCTTCAACCACCCATAACCTACCAGCATTAATTCAAAAGTTTCCCACTACTACCAAGCTAACTCTTTCGACAATTTGGCTGCCTCAAGCCTTTCCTGTATTACCACTATCTTGTTGGTTGTTTCTTGTACCAAATTCGATCCATTCAACTCACTCTCTCCAGTTACGGCCCATAAAACGGTAACCTACATTCCTTTCCATACCATGCTTCAAATGAAGCACATCCATACTCGAATGATAATCCCCACCTTAGGGAAAAACTCATCTCACATAGTGAGTATTCCAATTACTTTTAAAATCTACCATACTTGTTCTAAGCATAGCTAGGAATGGGGTGACTTAGTCAGTCTATTGACTACACCCAATCGTATCGTATCCTATACTCACACTTGGTAACTTGACAACAATATCCTTAGTTATCCTTTCCCACTTCTACTCGGGTAACTCAGGTTGTAGCAACAATCCTGAAGACCCTTGATACTCAACTTCCACTTCCAAATACGCTAAACACTTACTACCGCAACTAGCTATAACCTTCTTCATACTCAGCCATCGATTAGTTAACCTAAAACCACACAACATCGTATCCGCTCCAGGATGGATAGAATACTTTGTCGTATACGCCTCTTCAATAGCCAATGTCCTTACATCTCTCCAAATGGAGGTCCAAACCTTGTCTAACCAATATGAACCACTCTCTATCTCTTTTCACACTCGTTGGTCCAAGCCACGCAACATCCTATGTTGACGCGTTCTTTGCTTTGGACATCTTATCTTATGCCACCAACATCCTTTTCTCAAACCTTGATCGGATTGTAGTAAATCTAGCTCGAACTCATTCTTGGCTTCACTCCTTTTGATTAAAAGTGTGTTGGAGACATTCAAAATTCGTATAGATCACTATCCACGTCTTGTTCACTTAATGCCTTAAGCATTATATGGCAAAACCTACCACGTTAGTCATACAATCCTTCATAAGAACCTTCAATTGTCGCGACGTACCAGCAATCACCTTCTCTCTTTTCTAAGCCTGCTTCCAAATCCTTGCTTCGCGCGTCATAATATACTACGAAATCGTCTGGTCCTTCCGGAAATGCCAAGATCGGCTCATTACCCATTTGATTCCTTCCACATTTAGATAGCTTCCTCTTTGCTCTGCTTCTACATTGTTGGAAAACTTCACGTACATCTTCTCTTCCTTCAGTGACTCCACGATCATCTTCACGTGTGACTCGTACTCCTCTTTAGACTTCGGGTCGGTTTAAAATATCGTCGGTATATATAAGTTATCTAGCTTGTCTATATACAGCCATGCACACCCGGCTCATTAACTCAATGAAAACCGCTGGTGCATTGGTTAACCCAAAAGGCATAGCCGTAAACTTCAACGTGTCCATTACGCAACCTAAAAACAGCCTTAGCTACGTCATCCCCGTGCACTCTCCATTGGTGACATCACATACGAATTTTCTATCTCACTCTACTCGAAATAATCTATGCACATTTCACTACTCACCTTTCTTCCTACCAATCAATACAGACGCTTCCCACAACAAGTTACCATTCAAACCAACCCTCACCTTGCAACTCTTGCAATCATTCCAGTCCTCTTACCTTTCTAAAGACGTCAAACAACACAAGCCTTTGCAAATCGGCGTCGCTCCTTGTACTAATTCCATACGAAATCCTATTCTACGACGAAGGGTAAAACCTACTAATTCCTTAGGAACACTTTAGAGGGCTCACATAATACAAAGATATCGACATAATCTCAACTCATTCTTCCTTGTACGTCCTACAGAGACTCGATCCTCTTTAGTTTGTTTCTCCACGAACCTTAAGCACTCTCCAAATTTACAAGGCATTTTAACTACCTTCTCGAGCATACCAATCTCAGCCTTATGTCCTCAACAACCAATTGATCTCATACGACTAACCTCAACACTCTCATACTAAGAGGTACTAAATCAAAAGTAAAACGAGAACTCTCTAATTCTAACTTGGGATCATGAATAAATCCAGTCCTTCGCTAACTGTAAACACTCCCCAAAATGGGTCCCGCGCGGAATTGATGTTTCTGGGAGCGTTACTTCAAAATACCATTAGCACCAGTTATGAGAGAACGACCTCTAAGTGTCGTTTGAAAAGTAATCTTGTATTATTTGGACTCCAATGCACATCAAGTAAGCACCTAGCACTTCATGTACTGATAAAACATTTTCAAAACGTCAACAATATGTTTTGGTGAATTTAATAGGATTTATAAAATTAATGAAGTGGATAGGCAAGATGAACCACTGTAAAAAAGTAGCAAGAACAATATCACAAAACATGTATTACGTAAATCACTAAGCTCTACACTGAAGCTCAACAATGGTATGTATCAACTACATATAAATAATGTGCCCAATGTAGATGTTCAACCCGTAACACCTATGAGTCCGACATGGTATGCGTTCGTCGTTCCGTTCAACCGGAATACTAGCAAGCGCTACTTGCCCGAACGGGGATGTTAATTCCCAAATAGATCTATTCATAACATTCACGCTCACATAATGCAATTAACAATTACATCTATGCAATTAACAGTTCATGATAATGGGCATAGTGGGGTTATAGCTACTTAGGCAAACTCGTAATATTTGAATCTAAATGTACTCTCATCCATGTTGAAAACAAAACCTGAATATTTTTTTTTTCCCCTTTCAAAAAAATTCCCCCCCCCCCCGAAGATTTGATAAATGATTGAAAAAGTATAAAAGTGGGGACTATAAACTCACATTGAGTATTGATAATGTAGAAGTAAAGCAGTGGCACGAAAAACGATGCAAAAGACTTTATCCGCAACCTATGAATAAATAATACATATTCACGAAACGGGAAAATAATAATATAAATACTTGCAACCTTGTCCCTAGTGTGTGCTTGAGTTATAAATGAATTAAATGACATTTGAAAACAATTCCTCATTTTAAAATAGTCAACTTTATCGGGTCAACGCGTCCAAAATATAAGTGTACAATTTACGACTTCGGACATTTAAGAAACTCGGTCGCCTATACTTTAAAATATTAGTTTAGGTCTGTCCTTGGTTTGGTCTCTAAGTGCGTTAAATGGTTGGATGAAACATTGACGCTTTCCTTTTGAATTAAACTTATAAGTTACTAAGTTTCATCATGAGTCATCTTAGAGGTTTACGACTAGTTTACGGGTTCGTTAATTGACGATATGGAAAACTAAAGTTATACATATATGACATCTTTAGCTGTGTTGCTACAATATCCGTTAAGTAAGTTTCGGCTGAAAATGTCGTTTAAGTAGTTAAAAATAATGCTAAACATGTGCGGGTCGCAACATGCTCCCAACTTAGATTAAATTGGGTTATTTCAACTGATAGTGTTTTGCCTTTCATACTCTGGAATCAATTTTGGATTTTTTTGTACTTAACGTTAAAACAAATAAAAGCACATTTTTAAACTAGCTAGGTCTATTACACTTACCTTCAATAATTTTGGGCTGGAGAGTCGTTAAGAGGGTAGGAAAATTGGTACAAAGTAAGGGGTGTATCGATAGACAAAGGAAAATAATCAAAACACCGAACAGAGAACATGGAACACCAGTTCTATGATAACACCCTAGAATACCAACATGAGCATTTGATATCTCAACGAACAACGAGCTAACGAACCAGCTTAAGAATCGCAACGACAATACCAACAGGTATCCGATGTATCCGCAAACGATAGATGAAAGGGAACCTTACCATCTATACAACCCAACCTAATATAATCGCCCAGTCGGTTAAGAGAGGAATTCTCTAACCACACAACCATCCTAAACAAGATCTCACATCACATCTACACTACCATCTACACAACTATCTATACTTACATCCTTACATAATACATACAAGCAACAATGATCAATGCAATCAAAGTCACAAGTCCACGTGTGTGTTGCCTTTATAATTATGTTCCCGACCATAATTATAATTGCACCTTTTTCACACGTGTACTTACTTCCAAGACCACACATCTCAATGATAACACACATCTACCACATAGCACTTAATAATAATCCAAATATAACTCAAACATGATAATCCATCTAACGAACCATAAAATCCTAATCGACCAACGAAACAGAAGTCACATTATGACCCAAAAAATAAAAGCAATCCTCGATTATAGCAACGCATCGAGGTAAATAAATGAAATAAACTTATGTTGGGCCTCGCTTGGGTTTGACTTTTCTCTCTCAAAAGTCACCTAACTCCGTGGGTCCAGTGAGGTAAACAATCTCCATCCATCCATAAAAAGAATTTCAAAGCTTTTAGGTAGCGGGAACATACAGTATATACGTACATAAACACTTATGCCCTAAAATACAACTATATGAGGGACCCTTAAGCTATAGTCTAGGCTCAACCACCTAGTTCTCTATAACCAAAGGCTCTGATACCAATCTGTCACACCCCGCCAAGGCGGAAACGCGAGGCGTAAACAAAAATGGATATCATCACAACACATGGTGTCTATATAGAGAATACTAAAATGAATACTAAAGTAAAGTAAAGACACAAAGTGTCATAACAATACCCAAAACCTAATGGTGTCTTTATTAATGAGAAAGAGGTCTCGTCAATAAATGACATGTAAAACATAATCCAAACAATTCATGCAAACGCAATTATTCAAAACAGAAAGCATAAATAAACTCCAAGCATCCTACGGTCTTTTCTAGCCACTGCGCTCTATCTTAGCAACATTAAGCTCACTTGAAAATGATGCTTAAAACCGTCAACACGATGGTTGGTGAGAGTCATAAGTTTAAGATACGTAAAACAAACCTTTAAATCCAATTACTGTGATAAATAAAACATAACATAGCAGGACATACAGCGTACTATCATACAAGCTAACATGCAATCACATCAATCCACATTGAGACGTTTACACTCAATCATTACAATAATAAAATCAAAAAGTACAATAATGAGACGATCACGCTCAATATCCACAATCCACAGTAATGAGAAGGTCACGCTCACTACTAACAATCCACTGTAATGAGACGGTCACGCTCACTACTAACAATCCATCAATGCCTTGAGATGGTCACGCTCAAGCACAACAATCCATATCATATTAGCTAGTAGCACATAACATACAATAGTCTCGTATAGCCCATGCCTCGTTTAAAACATATTATCACTGTAACTAAAACATTTAAACTCATAGCAACATTTTCACCCTAAGAAAACATAAGAAAAGGGGCTATGAAACTCACCTGATGCTTAGCTTCCCAAACAATTTCAACAAAAGCTTCAAAAACACTTCACGGATAATCTAAACAATTAAGCACACAATAAGCTACCATCAATTAGGCATTCAACCCAATATGATGTAACCTCAACTATGATGGATATCTAAGCTATCTACCATAATTCTATACTTGATTTAACCCTTTTCTAACTCTTACATATGCCATTTACACTTCAATGCTACACTTTAAATTTTTTGGTTTTGAGCAGAATTTTATACTCAATTACGCGTCCTAAACGTACCACTTAAACACTTCCACAATTCAAACCAAAATTCACCATGCTACATATATGTCCTATGAACCTCTCATAACTCTCCCAAAGCCATTACCTTTTTACAAATACCCTTTAGAAAATCATTAATCCAAAGTGTCCAGAATTCGTCCAAAATCTGACCCCCTAAAAGTATGACGTTAGATAACCAACTTAAACTTCATAACCTACTTAGAAAATATTCAGAGGTCACACACAATATATAAACTAACTTCCACATGATTTAAAGCCTCTAACTAGATGTCTAAGTATTTTTAGAAAAATCAAAACCAAAACTAAAATTCGTCATAGTTTTACCCACTGGTTTTGTAATGACCTTTTGACCCACTTCCCGACCATAAAAACTCATGAGACCAACTTTGTTGGAAAGTAGACTCTCTGAGGTTATCTCAAGTATGTTGTAAATTGTTTATTTGATAAATTATGAATGAGTTATGATCGTTACAAAACTGCCTAATTTTCTGCAGTGAATTAAACAACTAATCCGGGCGATCTAGACCTAAACACACGATCAAATCACGTAACCACTTGAACTAATGATCAAACAACATCAATAAATCATAATCATCCAGAAAATCAAAACCCTAATTTATAAACCCTAATCTATCATGTTTAGATTACATTATTTGTTAATTAGAACTTAAAAATTAATTAAACATACCTTAGCACTTGATTTCTTCACAAAAATAAAAACCCTAATTTTTTTCCTTCTTTTTCTCTCTTGTTCGACCGGTCACAATAGGAGGGGAGGGTTATGGAATTTATTTTGTATTTATAGGCCCCAATTAATTATAGATAATATCTAATTAGAGTTTGTTTCCTTTTAAAACTCCTTTTTTTCTTTTCTTTCCCCTTATCCTTTTTAAATTCGTTTTTACTATTCATCTATAAAAAATTATTTATTTATTAATTACTTAATTATTTGCTTTACCTTAAGTTTTTATAAAAACCTAAGCTTATTTGCACATACCTTTTTGCTTAAACGCAATTTACTAGACTTTTAAAAATAATTAACTTTCCAAAAATACTTTTCATTTCACAAATTCACTTTCTAAAAATAGAAAGTCTTTCAAAAACTCTCATATTTTAACAAACTCATTTTTTTCACAAACGACACACTTTCCATTTTAATCCATCACCTAGACATCCACATATTAACCAAAACAATTCTCTCAAAATACCCAATCAATTCCATTATCACTATAAGTGATTAAAATGAAATTTCTCCATCAAATAACTCATTTCTCTTAACTTAACCTCTAAAACCTAAACTTATCTTAAATTACTAACACAAAAATACGTATACGTATAATTACTTACACAATTAACGCGAAACCGCTTCAATCACCGAAATCATTTCCTTGTCACCAAAAGTGAACGAAATGAACTTCACAAAATTCAACACAAATCCAATCCCAATGAGACGATCACGCTCAATGGATTGATTATCCAATCTCACATATCCCACACAAACACATATAAACACGTATAAACACATAACCATACATTGCAACAGATACATTTAGGTCAACACTACGGTTTGACCAACCTGCTCAAGTCATGGTTGTCACAGTATCCCCACCTTGAGAAAATCTCGTCCCGAGATTTAACTACTCGAGGCATTAGCACTATCGACAAACAACGGAGGACACTTAGACCTCATTTGATCCTTGCGTTCCTAAGTAAGCTCAGGACCACGCTTCGAATCCCAACGAACTTTCACTAATGCTATCATACTACGCTTTTACTCATGACCTCTCGGTCCACAACATCATCGGTTCCTTGACAAAACAAAGAGTCTTGTCAACCTTAACCTCGACTAACTTCCAAAATCCGAATCCAACTGCTAATGACTTTGCTTACCCCCACAAGGGTGCAATTAGCAACACAACAACCCCAAACGAAAAGAAGCATCCCACTACATGTACCTCGCTCGTCATCGAGAAAACTTATCAAAACCCTTAAGTTATTGTAACAACGTGTTTTATATCTTAACCTCGCAACTCATCAAACAAGAACTGTCTTGAAATTAAGATATAAGATGTTACAAAGCTCAACGTATCTAAAGAATCCACGCAAATTCAGGTTTACTCAAACTTTCAGCACCTCCCAATCCAATTTTCCGATACTCAGCTCATAAGACAGAAATTCTCAACCGAACTGTAGGCCCAATATATCCAAAGATCTCAAATGTTCCTACATAACTCGGTTCTAACTTGTCTTTCTTTCCAAACGTACTACACCTCTCCAAGGTGAGACCTTCAACCACCCATAACCTACCAGCATTAATTCAAAAGTTTCCCACTACTACCAAGCTAACACTTTCGACAATTTGGCTGCCTCAAGCCTTTCCTGTATTACCACTATCTTGTTGGTTGTTTCTTGTACCAAATTCGATCCATTCAACTCACTCTCTCCAGTTACGGCCCATAAAACGGTAACCTACATTCCTTTCCATACCATGCTTCAAATGAAGCACATCCATACTCGAATGATAATCCCCACCTTAGGAAAAAAAACTCATCTCACGAAAGTGAGTATTTCAATTACCTCTAAAATCTACCATACTTGTCCTAAGCATAGCTAGGAATGGGGTGACTTAGTCAGTCCATTGACTACACCCAAATCGCATCGTATCCACTACTCACACTTGGTAACTTGACAACAATATCCTTAGTTATCCTTTCCCACTTCTACTCGGGTAACTCAGGTTGTAGCAACAATCTTGCAGACCCTTGATACTCAACCATCGATTAGTTAACCTAAAACCACACAACATCGTATCCGCTCCAGGATGGATAGAATACTTTGTCGTATATGCCTCTTCAATAGCCAAGGTCCTTACATCTCTCCAAATGGAGGTCCGAACCTTGTCTAACCAATATGAACCACTCTCCATCTCTTTTCACACTCGTTGGTACCGTTCCCTCTAAGCCATCAACAACATCTTATGTTGACGCGTTCTTTGCTTTGGACATCTTATCTTATATCACCAACATCCTTTTCTCAAACCTAGATCGGATCGTCGTACATCTATCTCGAACTCATTCTTGGCTTCACTCCTTCTTCCTACTCCACGGTACAACATCTACATTTGCCTTTCCCAGATGGTACTTGGCCTCAAAATCAAACTCACTAAATAACATCCATCCATCATCTTTGCCTCATGTTCAATCCTTCCGATTGAAAGTGTGTTGGAGACATTCATGATCCGTATAAATTACTCTCCATGTCTCGTTCACTTAATGCCTCTAGCATTATAAGGCAAAACCTACCACGTTAGTCATGCAATCCTTCTTAAGAACCTTCAGTTGTCGTGACGTACAAGCAATCACCTTCTCCCTTTTTCCAAGCATGCTTCTAAATCCTTACTTCACGCGTCATAATATACTATAAATCGTCTGCTCCTTCCGGTAATGGCCAGATCGGCTCCAACCCATTTGATCCCTTCCACATCTAGATAGCTTCCTCTTTGCTCCGCTTCTACGTTGTTGGAAAACATCACGTACATCTTCTCTTCCTTCAGTGACTCTACGATCATCTTCATGTGCGACTCGTACTCCTCCTTAGTACTTCGGTCGTTTAAAATAAACATCTTTATACGTTTATCGTTATCTAGCTTGTCTAATACGGGGGGGGCCCCCCCCCCCCCCCCCCCCCCAAATGCACACCCGGCTCATTAACTCCATGAAAACCGCTAGTGACATTGGTTTAACCCAAGAGGCCTAGCCCGTAAACTTCAACATGTCCAATACTCATCCAAAAATAGTCTTAGCAACGTCATCCCTGAGCACCTCCATTGGTGACATCACATACAAATTTTCTATCTCACTCTTCTCAACTCCTCCATGCACATCCTAAACTACCCACCTTTCTTCTCATCATACAATACGGACGCTTCCCACAACAAGTTACCATTCGAACCAACCCTCACCTTGCAACTCCTGCAATCATTCCACACCTCTTGCCTTTCTAAAAACGTCAAACGACACGAGCCTTCGCAAATCGGCATCGCTCCTTGTACTAATTTCATACGAAATCCTATTCTACGACGAGGGGTAAAACCACTAAATCCTGAGAAACACTTTGAAAGCTCACAGTACTACTAAAGTATCACAATTTTTGACTCATAGTTTGGTACTCCTACGAGACCTCGCATCCTCTTTAGTTCGTTTCCTCACGAACCTTAAACACTTTTTAGCTCACTAAGGTATTTTAACTACCTTCTTGTGGCATACCATCCCAGCCTTATGCCTCAACAACTAATTCTCTCATACGGCTACATCAACGCTCCCATAACTAAGAGGTACTCAATCAAAAGTAAAACGAGAACTCTCTAATTCCAACTTGGGATCGCGAATAATTCCATTCGCTTCGCTACCATCAATCGCACCACTCTGAAGATATGACCTACCATCAACTCTAGAACCACGCCATGAAGAAATACTAAACTTCACATACACCAATTGGTATGGACCCAAAAATCACACAATCCCAAAAGAAGAAACAACCGAACATAAACAACGACATAACGAATGAACCTCAGACATAACAAACGCATCAACGATGCTAGAAACACCCAATGAATAATACCACGTACCATGACCCATTAATTAAAAGATTAAGAACCTTTGTACCAAAACTGACTTT
The DNA here is from genome assembly GCA_026074375.1 of Tanacetum coccineum. Taxonomy (NCBI): domain Eukaryota; kingdom Viridiplantae; phylum Streptophyta; class Magnoliopsida; order Asterales; family Asteraceae; genus Tanacetum; species Tanacetum coccineum. The sequence continues at coordinate 85,500 of BQNB010005623.1, forward strand.
CTACCCAAGGAAACTTTCCCTCATAACCTTATACCAATCATTTTAAAACAATAGAATCACCTTACTTAATAATGCCAATAATTTTAAGTGTAAAAATAAATTTAAATTAAATTTTCATAAACTTATTTTAATTATGATTTTATAAAAGAAATCAAAAGATGGTTAAAACAAATGTGTTTCATTTTATTTATATAATTTTTTTTCGAAAGAAGTTTTTAACACCTAAACGATATGATATTAACTACAACAAAATTACTTTGAAAAGGAATTTATGACTCGCAACAAAAGACATCATGATAGCAAAATAGACTCCTAAAATACCTTAAGGATTCCAATACAAAAATGTTAATTTTCTTGAAAACGAACACGACAGGAACTCTTGCAAACCAAACAAACCATGAGAACTCATCCATACCAACGGTCTTAGAACCAAACCAAAAAGTATCGTCACCTTAAGACAAAGGAAAACAATCAAAACGCCGAACGGAGAACATAGAACACCAGTTCTATGATAACACCTTAGAATACCAACACGAGCTTTGGATATCTCAACGAACAACGAGCTAACGAACCAACTTAAGAATCGCGACGACAATGCCAACAGGTATCCGATGTATCCGCAAATGATAGATGAAAGGGAACCTTACCATCTACGCAACCCAACCTAATATAATCGCCCAATCGGTTAAGAGAGGAATTCTCTAACCATACAACCATCCTCGACAGGATCTCACATCACATCTACACTACCATCTACACCTCCAGACTTACATCCTTACATAATACATACAAGCAACAATGATCAATGCAATCAAAGTCACAAGTCCACGTGTGTGTTGCCTTTATAATTATGTTCGCGACCATAATTATAATTGCACCTTTTTCACACGTATACTTACTTCCAAGACCACACATCTCAATGATAAAACACATCTACCACATAGCACTTAATAATAATCCAAATATAACTCAAACATGATAATCCATCTAACGAACCATAAAATCCCAATCGACCAAACGAAACAGAAGTCACATCGTGACCTAAAATATAAAAGCAATCCTCGATTATAGCAAAGCATCGAGGTAGAAAACGAAATAAACTTACGTTGGGCCTCACTTGGGTTTGAATTTCTCTCTCAAAAGTCACGCCAACTCTGGCCGGGTCCAGTGAGGTTAAACAATCCTCCCAACGATATCCTCCTAGGGGTAGGGAAACATGACTAAAATAATAACAAAAGGGTATATATTATTAGATCCCCATAATGAAAAAGTATATATTTCATATTATATAGTAGTAATTTAAAATAGAAAGAATTTCAAATCTTTTAGGTAGTGGAAACATACGGTATATACGTACACAAACACTTATGCCCTAAAATGCAACTATATGAGGGACCCTTAAGCTATAGTCTAGGCTCAACCACCTAGTTCTCTATAACCATAGGCTCTGATACCAATCTGTCACACCCCGCCTAGGCGGAAACACGAGGCGTAACATCATAGATATCATCACAACACAATGGTGTCTACTATAGAGAAATCTAAATGAAAGAAATAATCAAATGGACACTATGTGTCATGACAATACCCAACACAAGATAGAGGAGTCTTGCATTACTAAAGTAATGTCATACATGAAACAAAATGATCCAAATACTAACAATCTCCAACAAACAAGTATCAAGCAAAACAAATGAAAAGACCAGAAAAGACAACTCCACAAGCAATGCCTAAGGTCTCTTTAGCCACTTTTCCTAACATCCTTCTTATCATCACGATACTCACCTGAAAATGATGCTTAAAAACGTCAACATAAAGTTGGTGAGAGTCATAGGTTTAAGACACGATATAAATCCAATTAAATCATTACTGTGATAAATGAAAACACTGCATGACAATAAATGAACTACCATATAAGCTATCATGTAAACCAAATCAAATCCAATCCAAACCAATACCATTCACACGATTACGAGACGTCTCTATCGCAGAACTACTCCAATTGATCACTAAGCCATGGAGCATACCACAAATCCACTCCAATTGATCACTAAGCCATGTACGATAGCACAAAACCTACTCTAAAAATTTTTTGATTTTTTATTTTTACAATAAAACAACGCCATGGAGCGTATCACATCACAAAACATGTAGCACATAACATATAATAGCCACATAAAGTCCATGCATCACTTTAAACACATTATCACAGTAATCAAAACATTTCCATACTAGCATCATTTCCATCCCAAGTTTAAAACGAAGTAAAAGTGGGACTATGAAACTCACCTGATGCTTAGCTTCCCAAAGAATCCAACAATTGCTTCACAAATACTTCACGGATAATCTAAACAATTAAGCACACAATAAGCTACAATCAACTAGGCATTCAACCCAATATGATGTAACCTCAACTATGATTGATATCTAAGTTATCTACCATAGTTCTATTCTTGTTTTAACCCTTTTCCAACTTCTACATATGCCATTTACACTTTAATGCTACACTTTAAACTTTCTGGTTTTGAGCAGAATTTTATACTCACTTACGCGTCCTAAACGCACCACTTAAACACTTCTATAATTGAAACCAAAATTCACTATGCTACATATATGTCTTATGAACCTCCCATAGGTCTCCCAAAGCCATTACCCTTTTCAAATACCCTTTAAAAATTCATTAATCCAAAGTGTCCAGAATTCGTCCAGAATCTGACCTTCTAAAAGTATGACACTAGATGACCACCTTATACCTCATTATATGCTTAGCAAATATTTAGGGGTCACACACAATATATGAACTAACTTCCACGTGATTTTGAGTCTCTAACTAGATGTCTAAGTATTTTTAGAAAAATCAAAACCAAAACTAAAATTAATCACAGTTTTACACACTGATTTTGTAACGACCTTTTGACCCACTTCCCGACCATAAAAACTCATGAGACCAACGTTTCTGGAAAGTAGACTCTCTAAAGTTATCCCCAATATGTTGTAAATTGTTTATTTGATCTTTTATGAATGAGTTATGACCTCTACAAGACTGACCAAAATTCTGCAGTGAATTAAAACGACTATATCCAAAGATCAAGCTCTAACCGACTAACCCAATCGTGTAATTAATCAAACGAATGATCAAACATGATCTATACATCATAAACTTTCAGAAACATAAAAAACCTAATTTATAAACCCTAATTTAGATCCCTAATCCATCATGTTTAGATTACTAGAATTTACAAGGAATTGGAAAAATATCTTAGCAAAGAACCCTAACTTTTTTCCTCTTTTTTTTCCTTCTCTGATCGGTCAACTGAAACAAGGGGTGTGGGTTTGGGTTTTATTTTGTATTATAGGCTCAAGATATTTCTAGATACTTCCTATTATAAATTGATTCCCAAGATAAAAACTCCTTTTCTTTTTTTCTTTTTTTTTCCTTTTATTTTCTAAAATTCGGATTTTACTATTCATGCCTAAAAAAATATTTTTTTTCTTTTCTTTCATTAATTAATTAATTATCTTTATACCTTAAGTTTTATAAAAACCTAAGCTAATTTGTTAAATCATTTTGCTTGAAAACTACTTTCTAAAAATAACTTTTCATTTCCAAATTCACTTTCTAAAAATAGAAAGTCTTCCAAAAACTCTCATATTTTAACAAACTCATTTCTTTCACAAATGACACACTTCTCATTTTTAATCCATCACCTAGAGATCCACATATTAACCAATCCAATTCTCTCAAAATACCCAATCAATTCCATTATCACTATAAGTGATTAAAATGAAATTTCTCCATCAAATAACTCATTTATCTTAACTTAACCTCTAAAACCTAAACTTACTTAAATTTACTAACACAAAAATACGTATACGTATAATTACTGACACAATTAACGTGAAACCGCTTCAATCACCGAAATCATTTCCCTTGTTACCAAAACTGAACGAAATGAACTTCACAAAATTCAACACAAATCCAATCCCAATGAGACGATCACCTCATTAATTGATTAATCAATCTCCATATCCACACAAATAAAATAAAAAAAAAATACCCGCCCCCCAACACCCCATAAAAGGGGGGGAAAAAATAACACATATAAACACGTATAAACACATAACCATACATTGCAACAGATACATTTAGGTCAACACTACGGTTTGACCAACCTGCTCAAGTCATGGTTGTCACAACAACTAAGATCGGAGCTTCGGTAAGCTTCTTTTTAAGAGTCTGAAAAGCATCAATACAATCCTTAGAAAACACAAACGGTGTTTCCGTTCTCAAAGGTGAGCCATCGTCTTATCTATTTTGGGAAAAATCGTTGGATAAAACGTTCGGTAAAAAACCCTCATGAACCTAGGAAACTCCTAACACCCTTTTACGGGTAGCTGGTGAGTATCTTAGCGATAACATTGACTTGTAGCACGACCGCCCTCAATTCCCGACTTTGAAATTTTATGTCCTAACACAATTCCTTCTCTACACATAAAGTGGCACTTCTCCCAATTTAGAACTAAATTTGTGTCTTCACACCGTTTTAGCATCTTTTCTAAATTGGAGAGGCACGAATCAAAACTATCCCCAAAAACTGAGAAATCATCCATAAACACTTCCATAGTCTTTTCGATCATATCATGGAATATGGCCATCATACACCGTTGGAAAGTACCAGGAGCATTACACAAGCCAAAAGGCATGCGACGGTACGCGAAAGTTCCATACGGGCATGTGAAAGTAGTTTTCTCTTGGTCTTGGGGATCTATTGGTATTTGAAAATACCCTGAAAATCCATCTAGAAAACAATAAAACTCATTTTCGGCTAATCTTTCTAACATTTGATCCATAAATGGTAATGGAAAATGATCTTTTCGAGTTGCTTTATTTAATTTCCTATAATCGATACAAACTCTCCACCCGGTAACTAATCGTGTCGGAATGAATTCATTCTCTTCATTAGCAACAACGGTTATACCATCTTTCTTGGAAACACAATGCACGGGACTAACCCATGGGCTGTCAGAGATCGGGTAAATCATTTCGGCATCAAGAAGTTTTAGGACCTCCTTTTTAATTACCTAGTGAATTTTTGGGTTAACCCGTCTTTGACTTTGAACCATAGGTTTGTAATCGTCCTCCATCAAGATTTTGTGAGTATAAAAACAAGGGTCGATACCCTTGATGTCGGTGATTTTCCATGCAATGACCCATTTATGTGATTTAAGCACCTTTAAGAGGGCTTCTTTTTCATCATCTTTTAAACCTTTTGCAATAATCACGGGTAACTTATCATTTTCTTCTAAGTAAGCATATTCCAAATCAGATGGTAAGTCTTTTAACTCTAATTCCAGAGGCTCTTCAATTGAAGGTTTTGCCTTGGTCACTTCCTTTTGCTTTAGGTCCTCATTCTTCTTTGGAGGGAGATTCGAAGACAGGTCTTCATTTAACAATTGCTCAAAGTAAAGAATATCTCCCTCCGTGTCGTAGAAATCATCATCCAAATCAGTAAACTCATCCGGAGTTTATAAGAAAGTCTCGATTTCTTCCAAAATGAAATCTCCTCCTTTAAAAGGAGTGAACGAAGGGGTAGTAGAAGAAAGAATCGGGTCCGAAGATGGAGTGGGATTGCCACCCGAAGAATTATTCGAAAAACTAAGTACTTCTTGAGAAAACTCCTCACAAGCCACATCAATGACGTCAATTCGATTTATTGACGAATCATCATATGTCGAGGAGTATCGCGTAGTTTGATTGAGATTAAAAGTGACGGCTTCGTCATTAACTCGAAGGGTTATTTCTTCTGCATAAACATCAATTAAAGCACGACCGGTCCTCAAAAAGGATCTCCCAAGAATGAGAGGAACCTGAGGATCAGCTTCAAAATCTACAACAACAAAGTCGGTAGGAAAGTTAAATTTCCCAACTTTAATAAAAACGTCTTATGCGACTCCTTTAGGATGAGTAATAGATCGATCCGCTAATTCTAAAGTCATCCGAGTTGGTGTAAGTTCGGGTAAGGATAACTTTTTCCAAATAGAAAGGGGCATAAGATTTATGCTCGCTCCGAGATCGGCCAAGGTGTGACATACATTCATTCTCGGGAAATCACATGGATTAAGAAACTTGTCGGGATCTCCAATCTTTTCGGGAAGCTTTTTGAGGAGCATCGCCGAGCAATTCTCGTTCAACAGTATCTTAGCTAATTCAAGCAACTTTTCCTTATTCATAAGCAAATTCTTAATCGTAGGAGCAAATCTTTGCATCAAAAGTAAAGCATCCGCGAAGCTAATGTCGAAGCGCAAATCTTGAAAGATTTGAAAGATCTTCTCCATTTAATTCGAAGCTTTTTCACGGGATTTTTGATCATTACGTCGTGAAGGATATGGAATATTCGGGTTAGGTAAAGTCTTCGGAACATCGGGTTCTAGAATCGGAATGGGGTTTACCAGAGGTAGGATGTGAGCGGTACTTCCTTGGAAATTAGATTGCTCCTTATCTGTTGTCTCCTCGGTTTCTCATTCTACTACCTTTTTAGGAGAAGGATTAGTAGGAATCGATGGTCCCTCATAAGCAACACCACTTCGAGTAGTGATTGATTTCATCTCATCCTTCGGGTTTGGAATGGTATTACTCGGAAGAGTACCCGAAGTTGAGGCTTGGTTTTGAAAGAAACTTCCTAAAATACTTCTCATATCGTTTCCTAGATTTCTCCTAAGATTTTCTTCTTGTTTACTAAAATTCCCTCTTAATTCATTAATTTGACTTTGCAAATTTCTCATTAATGACTCATTAGCTTTTGCATAAGCTGAAAATTCATTTGGAATTCCTTGTTGAACTTGATTATTATGAGCTTGAAAAGGTGGGTTTTGAAATCCTTGATTTTGAAAATTTAGAGTATGAGTAATTAGACCTTGGTTTTGAAAATTTGGTACATGATTATTTGAAGCTTGAAAACCTTGATTACCATAAAAATTATTTCCCCGATTAAAATTATTCCCTTGACCTTGATTTTGATTAAACCTATTTTGACCATTGTTTTGCACCGGAGCAAAACCGGGTGGTGCCATTTGGTTACTAACACGATTTAGAGGATTTACTTGATGGTAAGTACCCGTTGCCGCACAAACACTAGATTGATTGTTACCGCTATTAGGACAATTGTACCAAGCATGAGGCCCACTACAAGTAACGCAAGATTCCTCAACCGCTTTAACCAGAGCGGGAGTGACAACTTTTTTAGAAACAATCTCCACTAAGGTTGAAATTTGATCCGCAGGCTTATCAATTCTTTCATTTGTTTTACTAACACTTTCCCTAGAAGTTGTATTCATCCTAGAAGCATTCGATTTGTTACGTGAATAACGAACTTTTGATTTATTCTCATATATATTCAAAGCTTCTCTAGTCGTCTTACTTAAAAGATTTCCACCCGCCGCGACATTTAAGGAATCTTGATCGTTATTATTTAAACCGTTATAGAAAGTATCAACTTGAGTTAACTCCAAAAATCCATGGTGGGGACAAGCTCTAAGCATTTCCTTAAATCGTTCCCATGCTTCACTAAAAGTCTCCTCGAATTTTTGTGTAAAACAAGAAATTTCATTCTTTAAGTGAGTGGTTTTCGAAGGAGGGAAAAATTGATTCACAAATTT